>JAPXFY010005057.1:0-16033 GCA_030674185.1 Monoplex corrugatus | reverse complement strand
GTCTTGTTATACTGTTTGTTCTCTCCAACAGAGGACGTTATGTAGGGGCTTTAGGAGGATGTTCTTGTGGCGCTTGATGAGTTCTTGGGGGATGCCATCATTACCAGGTGCTTTCTCACAGGCCAAGCTACTAATTGCCTCCGGGAGACTATTCAGAGAACAGCCCTAGCTACCTTTGGGAGGAAAACCTCCAAAAACAACGACTGGTTTGAAGCCAAGTCCAGTGAGATGACCCCCGTTATTGAAGCAAAGTGTGCTGCCCTTGCTGAATAGAAGCGCTCACCAAGAGAGAAATCCCTGCAAGCACTCAAGAGATGCCAGGAGCAAAATGCAGCAGACAGCAAGATGTGCCAACGAATACTGGCAACAGCTCATTGGCGACATCCAGACTGCAGAAGCTACGGGCAACATGTACATTTTTCCAAGAAGGATATTTAAATTAATTAAACACCGAATCTACGTGGATACCTTCGCTGACACTGAATAATACCTTGTCTTCTCTCAGTCTAACATATGCACAGGTGATACACTCTCATTTCAAGAATTCTTTTTATCCATCCGGAAAACCGTTTCGAATGTAAACGTTTTCTAAAATATGTGATCAAAGCTATTTACTTTCCGAACAAAAGTCACACCAAAGTTTGTATACAAATCCCATTTCTTCGAGTATGATATCAGATCTGATGATTCTATGACCAATACATATCTATAGCCATTTCAGTGCAACTTCTTCTTATATTTTATGAAACTTCTTATATTTTATGAAACTTCTTATATTTTATGAAACTTCTTATATTTTATGAAACTTCTTATATTTTATGAAACTTCTTATATTTTATGAAACTTCTTATATTTTATGAAACTTCTTATATTTTATGAAACTTCTTATATTTTATGAAACTTCTTATATTTCATGAAACTTCTTATATTTCATGAATTTATTTTCATGTATACTTTTTTTCCATGGAACCCCCTTCCCAATTTTTGTGAGTATTTAGAATGAGATTTTAGAAACTTGTATATCATCTGTTGTTAACATTTCATAGTATAATTATGCTCCTTTCGGTACAGAGTAAACTGCTTTCAGTGCTGTAGGAATAGTATCTATACTTCCATATCGAATGTTCAGCTTGGTTTTCTGTGCGAATGCCACACACTGTGATGAGGCTTGTGATAAGACAAACCATTGTTGAACAATACAGCAACAAAGCCTATTACTTTTGAGTAAGAGTATGTTTTTAAAGGGCTGGTCGGGACTTTCGATAGAGCCGTGGACTAGAGATCTGATATCTCGTATTCAATCCCAAGTACAAACTAATCTGGTCCCGAGTACAAACTAACCTGGTCTCGAGTACAAACTAACCTGGTCTCGAGTACAAACTAACCTGGTCCCAAGTACAAACTAACCTGGTCCCGAGTAGAAACTAACCTGGTCCCGAGTACAAACTAATCTGGTCCCGAGTACAAACTAACCTGGTCCCGAGTACAAACTAACCTGGTCCCGAGTACAAACTAACCTGATCCCGAGTACAAACTGACCTGGTCACTGCCAGTCTTGATTTAATGTTTCTATTATTCTGGTGCTGCCAGCTTAGTGTTTCATGGGTCCATCCCCCCCCCCCCACCTTCAATTCAAGACCTTGCCAGCTCGTAGAAGTTTGCGCAGGCTCAGAGAGTCTGCTAGACGATAGCTGGCAGATTTAGACGGAGCAAATATGGACCAGACCGAACGCTATGACTGCTTGAATGAACCTCCACAGACAATCCAAACTCCAGACAATAAAACCAACGACCACACTCTTTATTAGGCGCACCACAATAGAGGAGCTCAAGACTGACAAGCCACAAGCAGTACGACAATAAACTGTGATATAATTGTAACATGTACGACAATAAACTGTAATTGTAACAGGCAACAAAACAACTCTCACTGTTAGACGTAAATGGTAAACAAGACAACACCAACACCGAGCAATAAAATGCTTCAATGAACTTTAACACGTTCCATCCATCATCCATTCATGAGGAAAACCGAATGAAGCATCGGTATCTCACAATGTCATTAAAATTTTAAAAGGCTTCTGAGAGCAATTTTTTCGCTAGTCCTCGTATACTCTGAGAGTGGTAGGACTTTAAAACCTACAGAACAAAACACGTTCAATCGAACACTTGTACTTATCAGACGCACGCGACAAGACGTCTAGCTCGTGCGGAGCAATAAAACACTTGACTTTTATAGTTACAATCAGACGCTTTCCGTATAAGACAGTACGCAGTTTGACCCTTTAATTCCCGCACCCTGTCCACCAGCATCCTGTATTGTAAGCCTTGCTAGCAAAACAAAAACTTAACCCTTTGACTCTCTCACCCTATCCACCAGCTTCCTACAGGAAGCTCGTTTATAGGGTGAGGGAGTCAGAGGGTTAAGTTTTTGCAGTTGGTGGATAGGGTGTGGGAGTCAAAGGGTTAAGAAAAAATACGTCGGTGTGGGCATGTAACAACATTTTTGATTTGGATGGGGGGGGGGGGGGGGGCGATGGGGTTAGTTAGCCCCCATATGCAGCAGGTAATATTAGGTTAGTAGCCTGCCTACAGTTTAAGGGAAACAACAACAACAACAACAACAACAACAACAACAACAACAACAACAACAGCAACAACATCAACAACAACAACAACAACAACGACAAAAACCCGTTGGTATGAAAATGTAACAAGAGCCATTAACCTTGCTGAATCACTCGCACGCGATAAAACATCTAGCTCGTGCGGAGCAATAAATCACTTGACTTTTACAGTTACAATCAGACGCTTTGCGTGTAAGACAGCACTCGTTGCAAGACAACCGATACGGAGCAATAAAACCAAAGAACCCTACTAGTTAATAAAACCAACATTCACATGCTAGACGTGCTTTGCACTACAACCAGCGCGGAGCAATATAACAATAAACTGATAATAACACCAGTATTCCAAACCTAGCTCTGGGCTACTCTGTCCGGCCTGTGATAATGAAGATAGGGCTTTTCTATTATAGTAAGTAGGTCTTCTTCGGATAGGAGGTTGACGGACGGCGTCGGCATTGGACTGTGACCTGTCCGGTATGGTGTCCGTATTCTTTGTTGTGTTACTGCGTGTCTTGGGCATGTTTAACCCTTTGAATCCCGCACCCTATCCACCAGATGCAAAAACGTAACCCTTTGACTCCCTCACCCTATCCACCAGCTTCCTGCAGGAAGCTGCCTATCCACCAACTTTCTGCAGGAAGCTGGTGGATAGGGTGAGGGAGTCAAAGACTTTAATTTCTGCTTTGCTATCATTGATGATGACGCAGGAAGCTGGTGGATAGGGTGAGGGAGTCAAAGGATTATCCTGGTGGGATCCATTCCTCTCCATGTCGGGATTATTTTATTTGGGGGTCGGGGCGGGGGTGGGGGGGGGGGGGAGGGGATTAGCTCCAATATGCAGCATGCAATATTAGGTTAGTAGCGCTGCCTTCAGTTTGACCCTTTGATTCCCGCACCCTGTCCACCAGCATCCTGTATTGTAAGCCTTGCTAGCAAAACAAAAACTTAACCCTTTGACTGTCTCATCCTATCCACCAGCTTCCTGCAGGAATCTCGTTTTTAGGGTGAGGGAGTCAGAGGGTTAAGTTTTTGCAGTTGGTGGATAGGGTGTGGGAGCCAAAGGGTTAAGAAAAAAAATACGTTGGTGTGGGCATGTAACAACATTTTTGATTTGGAGGGGGGCAGGCGTCATGAGGTTAGCCCCATATGCAGCAGGTAATATTAGGTTAGTAGCCCTGCCTACAGTTTAAGGGGAAAACAACAACAACAACAACAACAACAACAACAACAACAACAACAACAACAACAACAACAAACCGTTGGTATGGCAATGTAACAAGAGCCATTGGCCTTGTAGAATCAAACCTCCAGAGATTTGTTGAGCGAGGTAAGGAAACAGAAGGTAAGTCTCACCTGTCTCACCTGTCGCGTCACCGGATTCGGTGTTGGCCGCTGCACACCAGCACATCACCATATCCCTCCAGGCCGCTCTGTCTTGACTTTTGTGGACATTTTTTTGAATATTTAGGCCACTGATGTTGGTTATGTTCTCGATGTATGAGATTGGAGGTCTGCCTTTCTTCCTTTTGGCCACTGTTTTTCTTTGAAAGATGATTGCTACGCGGTCCGTGTTCTTGTTGCGTGACACATGGCCAAGGTATTTTAGTCTTCTCTTGTTGATGTCTGCTAGAAGTTTTCTGGTGGTATCAAGTTCTTCCAGGACACTTTCATTAGTTCTTCTATTTGTCTATTTGACATTAGTAGTCTCCGATAAAACCACATCTGTGCTGCCTGGATTCTTCTGCAATCAGTTTTTCTCAGAATCCAGGCTTCGCAGCCATAACTATGGAGGTAAATAAGACAGAAAAAAGTGGAATGGACAGAAAAACCATTGGCAGAATGAGACTCAGGCTTTGGCACACAATCGACAGAGCTGGAGGGATGACTCTTGGTTTAAACAGAATTTCATTCAAGAAAAGAAGAGTCATAAATACAGCAAAACATGGGCAGGGCATCAAGCAATGGCTTATGTTAGCCCTCCCCAAAAACAATTGACACACTATTGGCTCAAATGTAGGGAACTTGTGAAATTTAAACCAACAAAAAGCGAGAAAGAAATGAGGAAAAAAAAACTGAAAGCACAACGATGATTTGCTAGAACATTAGGTTGAGCGAGGTTAAGTCTCACCTGTCTTACAGAAGGTTAAGTCTCACCTGTCTGGCGGAAGACAGGGCAGCGTGGGTGACAGCCGTTCAGCAAGGCGTTGTGAATGCGGAGAGGAGGAGAGCAGAAAACGCAGATGAGAAAATGGCTCTTCGCAAGCAACGTTCCAGAAACCGGACAATAGCGACTCAGTTTGTATGTGGCAGATGTGACAGAGATTGCCACTCAAGAATCGGCCTGCACAGCCACAGCAGAAAGTGCACGTCATGACCACAACGCCTCCAGGTGCAGACTATCATCTCCTGAGATGTAAAGAGGCCGACGAGGTGGAAGAAAACAATAACAACAAAAATAAACCAAAGCAACCTGAGAAAAATAAAACAGAATAAATAAAAGATAAAAAAAAAAAACTCAGAAAAAAACTTGTCACTATTTTAAGGGAGTGGCATCAGAAGAAGAGGATGACTACAGTACGAGTGGCTGCAATCCAATCAGCGTTTGAAAATTTTGCAGTATAAGGGCCAAAGTATTGCTTGATGGGGGTGTCTCCTCTGAGGACCTTCTGCTGTCCGTCTCCCCCCAGAGCTTGTTGGTACTATTCAATAGTTACAGTCACCGAGCAATGTCAAGAGTTCATTTCCTGGAGCTTTAGTCGTATTGATATTGATATTGATATTGATATTGATATTGATATTGATATTGATTTCTTTTGTCACAGTGGATTTACCATGCTGTACCCTATGACAGCACGTTGTTGCAGTGCAGCGCTATCCATTATTTTTGTTAACGAAGACTTTAGAAAGGCAAAAAGACTAATTGGCTTTCACAGGGAGGGACCAGAGAAATGAACCTATCTCTCCAGTGTCTTATGTCAGGGCTGCTGGACAAAAGCCCTGCTTTTCACTATTTTCAACTGCCGTGGGATCTTTGGCGTTTGGAGGCCAGACGGCGGGGGCGGGGGGGGGGGGGATTAGCTCTCATATGCAGCACGTAATATTAGGTTAGTAACGCTACCTTCAGTTTAACTTTTTGACTTCCGTACCCTGTCCACCAGCATACAGCATTGTAAGCCATGCTAGCAAAACAAAAACTGAACCCTTTGACTCTCTCACCCTATCCACCAGCTTCCTGCAGGAAGGTCGTTTATATGATGAGGGAGTCAGAGGGTTAAGGTTTTGCAGTTGGTGGATAGGGTGTGAGAGTCAAAGGATTAAGAAAAATACGTCGGTGTGGGCATGTAACAAAATTCTTGATTTGGACGGGGGGGGGGGGGGGGGGGGAGGGGGGAGGGGGCGGGCATAGGATTAGCCCCCATATGCAGCAGGTAATATTAGGTTAGTAGCGATGCCTTCAGTTTAAGGGAAACAACAACAACAACATCATCAACGACAAGAACAACAACAATAAGAACAACAACAACAAAAACCGTTGGTATGGAACTGTAATAATAATGATAATAATTACAATATTTATATGGCGCAAAATCTTGATAAAATCAAATCTAAGCGCTGAACAGACACACACGTACGCACGCACACACATGCACTCACACACACACACACACACACACACACACACACACACACACACACACACACACATATGGCTGTAAATGGGGAGAAAGAATAAAAGCAATGGAAAATTATAGAGAGCATATTATATACAAATATATATTACAATGTGATTCCCCTCCGAGTGCAGACAGGCTGCAGAGGGGTTGAGTGAGGTCAGGATTTTATGCAGTAGAGAAAAGGTGAGTTTTGAGAGCGAACTTGAAGGAGACAAAAGTAGGTTGCTGACGGACTGAGAGAGGAAGTTTGTTCCAGGAGAGTGGACCAGAAGCAGAGAAGGCTCGTGGACTATAGGTATTGAGCTTAGTCCGTGGAAAGCGAAAAGTCAGAGGATCGGAGGCAGAGCGGAGGGTACTTGAGAGAAGATAGATCTCAAGTAGGCTTCACAGGGTAATCGGGGGCTGAGTTATTGAGGCTTTTGTAGCACATGGTGTCTAGTTTGTACTGTATGCGCTATGATACAGGGAGCCAGTGAAGTTGTGCCAGGAGAGGAGATATGTGGTCAGCTTTTTTCTTTTTGAGTACAAGGCGTGCAGCATTGTTTTGAATGCGCTGTAGGATGTGAATGGTGAAGGCAGGAAGACCAGACAGGAGTGAATTGCAATAGTCAATGCGAGACATTATGAAGGAGAGAACGAGTTTTGCAGTTGTTTCGACAGAGAGATACCTCCTGATCAGGCTTATACGATAAAACTACGATAATAAGATCCATTGGCCTTGCTGAATCAAACTTAGCCTTGCTGAATCAAACCAGGGAATTGTTGAGCGAGGGAGGGAGACAGACGGTAAGCCTTACCTGTCTCACCTGTCGGCGTCACCGGGTTCGGTGTTGGCCGCTGCACACCAGCACATCACCATCTCCCTCCAGGTCGCACTTTCTTGACTTTTTGTGGATAATTTCTTGACCGTTTAGGCCACTGATGTTGGTTATGTTCTCGATGTATGAGATTGGAGGTCTGCTTTCTTTCTTTTTGCCACTGTTTTTCCGTGAAAGAGGGTTGCCATGAGGTCCGTGTTCTTGTTGAGTGACACATGGCCAATGTATTTTAGTCTTCTCTTGTTGATGTCTGTTAGTAGTTTTCAGATGGTATCAAGTTCTTCCAGGACACTTTCATCAGTTCTTGTATTTGTCTATTTGACACTGGTAGTCGCCGATAAAACGACATCTGTGCTGCCTGGATTCTTCTGCAATCAGCTTTTCTCAGAATCCAGGTTTCGCAGCCATAACTATGGAGGTAAATAAGACAGAAAAAAGTGGAATGGACAGAAAAACCATTGGCAGAATGAGACTCAGGCTTTGGCACACAATCGACAGAGCTGGAGGGATGACTCTTGGTTTAAACAGAATTTTATTCAAGAAAAGAAGAGTCATAAATACAGCAAAGCGTCGGCAGGGCATCAAGCAATGGCTTATGCTAGCCCTCCCCAAAAACAATTGACACACTATTGGCTCAAATGCGAGCAACTTGTGAAATTTAAACCAACAACAAAACGAGAAAGAAATGAGGAAAAAACTGAAAGCACAACGATCATGTGCTAGCATATTAGGTGGAAGAAAACAATAACAACAAAAATAAACCAAAGCAAACTGAGAAAAATTAAACAGAATAAATAAAAGATAAAAAAACTGGTCACTATTTTAAGCGAGTGGCATCAGATGAAGATGACGACTACAGTACGAGTGGTCTACAATACAATCAACGTTTTAAAAGTTGACAGTATAAGGGCCAAAGTATTGCTTGATGGGGGTGTCTCCTCTTAGGACCTTCTGCTGTCCGTCTCTCCCCAGAGCTTGTTGGTACTATTCAATAGTTACAGTCACCGAGCAATGTCAAGAGTTCATTTCTTGAAGCTTTAGTCGTATTGATATTGATATTGATATTGATATTGATATTGATATTGATTTCTTTTGTCACAGTGGATTTACCATGCTGTACCCTATGACAGCACGTTGTTGCAGTGCAGCGCTATCCATTATTTTTGTTAACGAAGACTTTAGAAAGGCAAAAAAACTAATTGGATTTCACAGGGAGGGACCAGAGAAATCAACCTCTCTCCAGTGTCTTATGTCAGGGCTGCTGGACAAAAGCCCTGCTTTTCACTATTTTCAACTGCCGTGGGATCTTTGGCGTTTGAAGGCCAAACGGCGGGGGCGGGGGTGGGGGTGGGGGGAGGGATTAGCTTTCATATGCAGCACGTAATATTAGGTTAGTAACGCTACCTTCAGTTTAACTCTTTGACTCCCGTACCCTGTCCACCAGCATACAGCATTGTAAGCCATGCTAGCAAAACAAAAACTGAACCCTTTGACTGTCTCACCCTATCCACCAGCTTCCTGCAGGATGCTCGTTTATATGGTGAGGGAGTCAGAGGGTTAAGGTTTTGCAGTTGGTGGATAGGGTGTGCGAGTCAAAGGGTTAAGAAAAATACGTGGGCATGTAACAAAATTCTTGATTTGGAGGAGGGGTGGGAGGGGGAGCGGGCATAGGGTTAGCCCCCATATGCAGCAGGTAATATTAGGTTAGTAGCGATGCCTTCAGTTTAAGGGAAACAACAACAACAACATCATCAACGACAAGAGCAACAACAATAAGAACAACAACAAAAACCGTTGGTATGGAACTGTAATAATAATGATAATAATAATAATAATTACAATATTTATATAGCGCAAAATCTTGATAAAATCAAATCTAAGCGCTGAACAGACACACACGTACGCACGCACACACATGCACACACACATACACACACACACACACACACACACACACACACACACACACACACACACACACACACACACACACGCATGGCTGTAAATGGGAAGAAAGAATAAAAGCAATGGAAAATTATAGTGAGCATATTATATACAAATATATATTACAATGTAATTCCCCTCCGAGTGCAGACAGGCTGCAGAGGGGTTGAGTGAGGTCAGGATTTTATGCAGAGGAGAAAAGGTGAGTTTTGAGAACGGACTTGAAGGAGACAAAAGTAGGTTGCTGACGGACTGAGAGAGGAAGTTTGTTCCAGGAGAGTGGACCAGAAGCAGAGAAGGCTCGTGGACTATAGGTATTGAGCTTAGTCCGTGGAAAGCGAAAAGTCAGAGGATCGGAGGCAGAGTGGAGGGTACTTGAGGGAACATAGATCTCAAGTAGGCTTCACAGGGTAATCGGGGGCTGAGTTATTGAGGCTTTTGTAGCACATGATGTCTAGTTTGTACTGTATGCGCTATGATACAGGGAGCCAGTGAAGCTGTGCCAGGAGAGGAGATATGTGGTCAGCTTTTTTCTTTTTGAGTACAAGGCGTGCAGCATTGTTTTGAATGCGCTGTAGGATGTGAATGGTGGAGGCAGGAAGACCAGACAGGAGTGAATTGCAATAGTCAATGCGAGACATTATGAAGGAGAGAACGAGTTTTGCAGTTGTTTCGACAGAGAGATACCTCCTGATCAGGCTTATACGATAAAAATACTGTAATAAGATCCATTGGCCTTGCTGAATCAAACTTAGCCTTGCTGAATCAAACCAGGGAATTGTTGAACGAGGGAGGGAGACAGACTGTTAGCCTTACCTGTGTCACCTGTCGGCGTCACCGGGTTCGGTGTTGGCCGCTGCACACCAGCACAACACCATCTCCCTCCAGGTCGCACTTTCTTGACTTTTTGTGGATAATTTCTTGACCGTTTAGGCCACTGATGTTGGTTATGTTCTCGATGTATGAGATCGCAGGTCTGCTCTTTCTTTCTTTTTGCCACTGTTTTTCCGTGAAAGAGGGTTGCCATGAGGTCCGTGTTCTTGTTGAGTGACACATGGTCAATGTATTTTAGTCTTCTCTTGTTGATGTCTGCTAGTAGTTTTCTGATGGTATCAAGTTCTTCCAGGACACTTTCATCAGTTCTTCTATTTGTCTATTTGACACTGGTAGTCGCCGATAAAACGACATCTGTGCTGCCTGGATTCTTCTGCAATCAGTTTTTCTCAGAATCCAGGTTTCGCAGCCATAACTATGGAGGTAAATAAGACAGAAAAAAGTGGAATGGACAGAAAAACCATTGGCAGAATGAGACTCAGGCTTTGGCACACAATCGACAGAGCTGGAGGGATGACTCTTGGTTTAAACAGAATTTTATTCAAGAAAAGAAGAGTCATAAACACAGCAAACCAACGGCAGGGAATCAAGCAATGGTTTATGTTAGCCCCCCCCCTCCCAAAAAAAAAAAAAAAAAAACCGAAACAAAAAAACAAGCAAACAAACAAAACAAAAAAAAAACAACAAAAAAAACAAACAAACAAAAAAACAAAAACAAAAACAAAACAAAACAAACAAACAAAAAAACAAAACAAAAACAAAAACAACTGACACACTATTGGCTCAAATGCGAACAACTTGTGAAATTTAAACCAACAAAAAAATAAGAAAGAAATGAGGAAAAAAGTTGAAAGCACAACGATCATGTGCTAGCACATTAGGTGGAAGAAAACAATAACAACAAAAATAAACCAAAGCAAACTAAGAAAAAAAAAACCCTCAGAAAAACACAACCATGACTCTTCACGATTTTAAGGGAGTGGCATCAGAAGAAGATGACGACTACAGTGCCAGTGGTCTGCAGTACAATCAACGTTTTAAAAGTTGACAGTATAAGGGCCAAAGTATTGCTTGACCGGGGTGTCTCCTCTGAGGACCTTCTGCTGTCCGGCTCTCCCCAGAGCTTGTTGGTACTATTCCATAGTTACAGTCACTGAGCAATGTACTCGGTCAAGAGTTCACTGCCTGGGGCTTTATTCATATTCATATTCATATTCATATTCATACTCATATTCATATTCATTATTTTTATTTGTCACAGTGGATTTACCATGTTATACCTCTATGAGAGCATGTTGTCGCAGTGCAGCTCTATCCGTGTTTTGTTGTTGTTGTTGTTGCTGACGAAGACTTCAGAAAGGCAAGAAGGCTAACTGGCTTTCACAGGTAGGGACCTGGGAAATCAACCTATCTCTCCAATGTTTTATGCCAGGCAGATGGACAAAAGCCCTGCTCTTCCCTATTTTCAACTGCCAAAGGAGCTTTGGCGTTTGCAGGCCAGACGGCATACGGGTCCGACTGGTTTTTTCGTCCACTTCCGAAGGACTAGACGCTCAGCCCGATTTTCCCGTCAAAATGAGGAGAAAAGTCGAGGACTCAACGGGAAACGAACCCTTGAACCTCGAGTTTAGTTACTGACAGACAAACATGTGAACCATTCTGCCACTGTCGGAAGTTTGGAAGTGTCTTTTATTTTGTTTTGTTTTGTTTTGTTGTTCTTTTTTTCCCTTTCAAACTTCTTGTGTGAGCTCAGAGACGTTGATTTCACGTTGCTTACTCCGGCTTGAGAACAAGCCACTAACCCCTAGTTTAACCCTTTGACTCCCGCACCGTATCCGTCAGCCGCAAAACTAGGAAACTGGTTATATAGGCCGCGCGATCGATATGGCGTGGTTCATAAATGCAGGATGTTGGTGGACAGAGTGCGGGAGTCAATGTCTTGATGTCAGGAAGCCAACAAGATCCAACATCACCAAGCCGCCACGAGACCACCCTTCACCCTACTTGAGAAGACCCTGCACTATGGACAGGTCACTTCAGTGGCGTTCTGAAGTGCCCCTTTTGATCTACCCTATTAAGTTCACAGTCTACTAACCCCCTGCATTTAACACTTATCACTCAGCCGTGTAGCAATGCCACGTGAAAGCCCCTCCAGTTGAGGAAATCAGCATCATAGTTGGAGTTAAAAGTGTATTCGAGAGGTATTCGTCGTACTCAGACAATGCCATACTCAGTGAATTGGTCAGCTGACCCCATCAGGAGGATTGATGTGTTAACCCTTTGACTCCCGCACCCTATCTACCAAACTGCAAAAACTTAACCCTTTGACTCCCTCACACTTTCTAACCAGCTTTCTGCACGCATCAGAGACGACTGATACGAAGCAATAAAAACAAAGAGCCCTACTAGTTAATAAAGCCAACACTTACATGCTAGACTTGCTTCGCACTACAGCCAACGCCGAGCAATATAACAATAAACTGATAATAACACCAGTAATCCAAACCTAGCTCTAGGCTACTCTGTCCGGCCTGTGATAATGAGTGAGTGAGTGAGTTGAGTAAGTTTTGAAGTCCTACCACTCTCAGAGTATACGAGGACTAGCGAAGAAAATTTTTGTAGAAGCCTTCAATAATTTTAGAGCATTGTGAGAAACCGATGCTTTATTCGGTTCTCCTGATCCACCTTGGTAGGATGAATGGATGGATGGATGGATTATGTGATAATAAAGATAGGGCTTTTCTATTAAAGTAGTGGGCTTTCAAGGAGCGGAGGTTGACGGACGGCGTCAGCGTTGGACTGTGACCTGTCTGGTATCATCAGGTGCCCTGCCGCATGGCGTTGGCGACCATGGACTTCCAACCATCTCTATCTCTCGTTGCACCCAGCACCTCCCCCACCCTCTTCATCCCCAGCCACTCTGCATCCGTCCAGCATTCTCTCCCTGGGACTACCCGGTGCTCTTTTTCCCTCCAGCTTTCCCGTTGTGACCAGGTGCTCCAAATCCCTCTTCCTCATAAAATGCCTATAAATGTTGCTTGTCTTTTCGTAATCTTCCTTATCAGTGATCGACTTGTGTCTGCCTCCATCAAGACTGTCTCGTTTGTTTTCTTTGCTGTCCATGGTACTCTCAACATTCTTCTGAGAAACCACATCTCGGCTGCCTCAATCCTGCTCTGGCTTTGCTTGCTGACTGTCCACGCCTCGCATCCGTACAACAGTATTGGTTCTATATAACACTCAAGGACTCTCTTTCTGATGTCAATTGATAGGCATTTGTTAGTAAGAATGCTTGTCATCTTCTTGAATGCTGTTTTGGCTTGGCCGATTCTGCCAGCTATTTCCGATGTGCATCTGCCGTCTGAAGAAATGACCGTTCCCAGGTATTTGAACTTATTAACCTGTGTCAAGGTTGTGCCCTGTCTGGTATGGTCTCCGTATTCTTTGTTGTATTACTGCGTGTCTTGGGCATGTTTAACCCTTTGATTCCCGCATCCTATCCACCAGATGCAAAAACGTAACCCTTAGACTCCCTCACCCTATCCACCAGCTTCCTACAGGGTTAAGTTTTTGTTTTGCTAGCATGGTTGATAAAGCAGGATCCTGGTGGACAGGGTGCGGGAGTCAAAGGGTTAAGATGGGCAGTGAAGAGGTCAATTTTTATATCGTAGGCTGGGATTAAACTCCAGACAGCAGATCTTGTGTCCACTAGAAAAAAACAGAAGAAAATTGACGTCCAGCTTCTTCTTCTTCCTTGTCTTTTCTTTGTTGTTTACATCATTGCCAGATATGAAATTATTGGAATTATTGGAGCTACTTCAAGAGGGACTCACCACGCTCAGAGAACTCCATATGCGCTCCACCCAAATCTGCCAGCAATTATTTGACAGATTTCCAGTACCTGCACAAAACCTTATGTGCTGGCAAGGTCTTGAAACGGGGAAAGGGGAGAAGGGACCTATCAAACACTAAGCTGACACCACCAGAATGATGGAAACGTTTAGATGGGCAGCGAACAGGCCAGTGGACCTATCAAACACTAAGCTGACACCACCAGAATGATGGAAACGTTTAGATGGGCAGCGAACAGGCCAGTGGACCTATCAAACAGTAAGCTGACACCACCAGAATGATGGAAACGTTTAGATGGGCAGCGAACAGGCCAGTGGACCTATCAAACACTAAGCTGACACCACCGGAATGATGGAAACGTTTAGATGGGCAGCGAACAGGCCAGTGGACCTATCAAACACTAAGCTGACACCACCAGAATGATGGAAACGTTTAGATGGGCAGCGAACAGGACAGTGGACCTATCAAACACTAAGCTGACACCACCAGAATGATGGAAACGTTTAGATGGGCAGCGAACAGGCCAGTGGACCTATCAAACACTAAGCTGACACCACCAGAATGATGGAAACGTTTAGATGGGCAGCGAACAGGCCAGTGGACCTATCAAACAGTAAGCTGACACCACCAGAATGATGGAAACGTTTAGATGGGCAGCGAACAGGCCAGTGGACCTATCAAACACTAAGCTGACACCACCAGAATGATGGAAACGTTTAGATGGGCAGCAAACAGGCCAGTGGACCTATCAAACAGTAAGCTGACACCACCAGAATGATGGAAACATTAAGATGGGCAGCCAACAGGCCAGGGGACCTATCAAACAGTAAGCTGACACCACCAGAATGATGGAAACATTAAGATGGGCAGCCAACAGGCCAGGGGACCTATCAAACAGTAAGCTGACATCACCAGAATGATGGAAACATTAAGATGGGCAGCCAACAGGCCAGGGGACCTATCAAACAGTAAGCTGACACCACCAGAATGATGGAAACATTAAGATGGGCAGCAAACAGGCCAGTGGACCTATCAAACAGTAAGCTGACACCACCAGAATGATGGAAACATTAAGATGGGCAGCCAACAGGCCAGGGGACCTATCAAACAGTAAGCTGACACCACCAGAATGATGGAAACATTAAGATGGGCAGCCAACAGGCCAGGGGACCTATCAAACAGTAAGCTGACACCACCAGAATGATGGAAACATTAAGATGGGCAGCAAACAGGCCAGTGCAGTTTTTAATGTTGCGGGCTGGGACTGTACTCAAGATACCAGATCTTGAGTCCATGACTCTATCAACTAGATATGGCCTGACTGTGTTGATGGTGAACAAAGGAAGATGACTGAGGTTTTAACAAAGACGTTATAACCTACAGTAATCTGTATGACAATCTGTATAATCTGTTTATAACGTCTTTGGGTTGTAAGTAACTCGCGATGAGGGTGGAAGGTGGGGGTGGAGCTCGTTTAGAATTCAACGCTTATCCCCGATGTATCTGTTATCAAGAAACATCTTCATACTGGGTGAGTCGTGTGGGTCTAGTTTTCCCCTAACATCCATACACTGGGTGGGTGAGTTGGGTCTAGTTTTTCCCTAACATCCATACACTGGGTGGGTGAGTTGGGTCTAGCTTTTCCCTAACAACCCTATACTGGGTGGGTGAGTTGGGTCTACTTTTTCCCTAACATCCATACACTGGGTGGGTGAGTTGGGTCTAGTTTTTCCCTAACATCCATACACTGGGTGGGTGAGTTGGGTCTAGTTTTTCCCTAACAACCCTATACTGGGTGGGTGAGTTGGGTCTACTTTTTCCCTAACATCCATACACTGGGTGGGTGAGTTGGGTCTAGTTTTTCCCTAACATCCATACACTGGGTGGGTGAGTTGGGTCTACTTTTTCCCTAACATCCATACACTGGGTGGGTGAGTTGGGTCTACTTTTTCCCTAACAACCATACACTGGGTGGGTGAGTTGGGTCTAGTTTTTCCCTAACAACCATACACTGGGTGGGTGAATTGGGTCTACTTTTTCCCTAACATCCATACACTGGGTGGGTGAGTTGGGTCTACTTTTTCCCTAACAACCATACACTGGGTGGGTGAGTTGGGTCTACTTTTTCCCTAACAACCCTATACTGGGTGGGTGAGTTGGGTCTAGTTTTTCCCTTTTGAGCTTGTTCCCTGTTCCTGGGCGATAACGTCCACTTTCGCTAGAATATATGAGAGGGCGTTTAGGTCTATGACCTTGTTACTTTTTTTTTGTTCTGTTCTGTTTT
>JAPXFY010005056.1:0-16036 GCA_030674185.1 Monoplex corrugatus | reverse complement strand
ACATTTACATCATGATGCACTGATATGTGCATAGCTCCCAGGTCTCTGGACGTTTATTTCTTGTGGCAGAAGGATTTGAACCAAGGCAAGATAGGATATGTTTCCATACTCCTTTTAACCATATATACACATTCTAAACCCTGGACCACTATATCAATGGAAAAACTATAAAGTTATAAACAACGCAGTGACGCAATAGTTACATCAGGATTTGCTGAAACTTCTGTATAGCACTTTCTGTAACTATCGATGGTTCACAAATTAATACTGATCAGTGCTAGCATAAAATCATAACTATAGCCATTACAAATATACTTCCAATTTGATGAAATACGGTAACTCAAGGAAAATGATTCTTCTCCTTTTCAGAAAATCCTACATGTCCATCCACCCCACAGTGAGGTGTTCATTAAATAACAACGTCCAATAACACATTTTTTTCCACGAAGGTATCAAACGTGGAGAAACGCAACCATTACTTATTCTTGAATGCACAATTTCAGAATGCTGTTGGCCACCCAGTACTCACAGTTCTACTCTTCTAGTAGCTAAGCGTAAACAAACACTACCAACTTCATCTAACTCTAAATGTAGATAAACACTACTAATTTCATCTAATAAGATTATCATACCACAACATTACAAACATGAATAAAGTTTTCATTATCAAAATTCACTGGTACGCCACGGTAATATGTGCCTGTCTTTATCCTTCTGCGACATATCATATATCATCACCCAAATAAGTTGCTATTAACAGTATGAACACGCTAACAATTTTAGAAGGTGCCCATCCATCCACGAATCTCGTATGTAGCCTACTTCTCCCCAAACAGGCAACAGAATAATTACTTGTCAGATCCAGCACATAAATATCACTACTCCATTTACCTCTGTGTCTCTTTAAGCAGTTAAGATTTGCATGCACAAAGACAAATTATTTTATAGGTACTTGGGGTTCCTTATTACCAAGTGACGATACACTATGGACAGCAAGATCCTAGGTTTTCAGAGCTGAACTTAGCTTAACCAAACGTTTCACCTGTGACACCTGAAAATAGAACACACAAACATTTAACACATATGACACAAAGATCAACACACGCAGTGCTAAGGGAGTCTTCCTGCCCTGTCCAAACAAACAAACAGCCTGTTGACATACTGTGTAACTTAGCACACATGACCCCAGAAACATACATTACCTGATATCTTTCCTTCTCCCCAGACAATTGACTGAAAAGAGGAAAGTTTCAGAATGAAACTTGCGTACTGATATGTCCATCTGTGACAATGGAAATGGTGTATATTCTTTGTCCTTTCAAGCTTATTAGTATCAAATGCAAACAGCTTTCCTTTAGAAAAGTCTCCACGGGAATTATAAACATATTCGACCACAGTAAACATTAACCGTAGTTTGACCAGTTAGCTGTTTGTTGTGGTTTGACTCTTCAGCTTATCTGCCAGCATAAAGGAGTCAGTATGTGACTCAGTGGACTGATCTAGAATTTTTGTAAGAAGGAAACACTGGCCAACACTAATATTTCTGAGACTCACCTGACAGACCATAGCGTTGTATATGTAGGGCTGTGTGGTTGACCATGCACACTATGGTCAGGGACAGGGACACTCGCTGAACGAATATCAAAGCGACCCCTCCACAGGCTATGTACGACAAGATGAATCGTGTGGACCGCCATTTAGCTGGCCCTGGAATATTTATGAAACAAATTAAAAACATACAGGGAAGGTAAAAGTTGCCTGATAGCCCTGAGATGAGGTTTAGAAGAGCAAAGTTGTTATAGCCCAGAGATGAGGTTTAGGTGAGCAAAATCCTATAGACTTCGACTTTTTTCAGACCAGCATAAGAAGGGTGATGTCTATCTCCTTTACCTCGGTGCATGACCTTCCCTTACCTTGAGGATATCCAGGTATCCATTCACAACCTGGTACACAGGAAGGTGCACGACCCAAGACCGTGCAACTGCATGAATGAAGCGCACTGGTTGACGAACAGGGGGCAGGTTATACAAATAAAGATTTTCCAACGACCCTTTTTTGCTTTAAGGCGTTCTAATCTCACCTCCACCCACCCCCACCCCCGATGTATGTTTGCACTTGTTTTGCTTACACGGTGCAAGCGGTATGTTGCTACTCAGTCGGCATACTCTGTCTTTGGTGGGCGTGCATGCTGGGTGTTTCCCTCTTTTCATAAGCCACCAGACACTGACATCACTTACAGCATTTTAAAGTCCATACTTGATGTTCTGCGTGCATATGTACACACGAAGGAAATTTAGCCCACACAGGTCTGCACATATGTTGTCCGGGGAGATAAGGAAAAAAAATCTCTGATAGGAAAAAAATCTCTGATAGGAAACAAATCTCTGCCCTTTGCCCACCAAGCGGAAGATACCCATCAGAATCAACCCCAGACCTTTGGAAATCTGACCTTGGAAATCTGACGTCTTACCACTTGGCCACAAGTCCGTCACCCACGACGACCTCAGCCATCTTTGAGAAGTGAGATGTTGGGTACTTATATTTCTGTCTTGATCTTTGAGAAGTGAGAGGTTAGATACTTATATTTCTGTCAGAGTCAGCATTATGATGGCGGTGCCTGCCTCTGCCCCCTCACAGCTTTATCCATTCCACCACTGAACACGAAACAGTAACCCACTTATGGTGAGTGGACTAGATCACTCATCCATTTGGCATACATGCTCAGTCGTGCTTAGTATTACCTTTCGGAAGGGGAAAGCAAGTCTTTCAAAGAGAATGCTATGCCCCCTTGCTACATGTCTCCTGCATTATGTGATCGAGCATATCAGAAATATCTGAAAGTATTGTGAAAATGCCACCAGCTGAACCTAACACACTGAATGTCACAATGAGTAATATGTTAATATAACACGCCATCAGAACGGAAACACTGAATATACTCGGAACAACGGGGAATGTTTTTTTCAAGTATGTCTGTCTCTGGCTATCTTTTCTCCACCGCTTGAGTCAAGTTACTCTCTTCCTCATCTTTACCCTCACTGTGCGTCGTCGTGGTAGGCCTACCTTTTGTTGTCCTGTGTTGCGTTTCCTGTCAAAGAGGCATTTTTCAAAGACGGAAAAATGTATTTTGTCTTGAGGCGCACTCTAACATCCCAACTTCATCGGCGCCATGATAGCAGCCATGTTCCCCTGGATCTAACGGGCTGCAATGTCATTGTTTGAGATCGTCTGTGGCCAGAAGATAGGAAAACCATCTCATACTTGCTGTGTGGATAACTGAGAGCTTGTCAAAATCCTTCAATACTTACCCTTAACCCTTTGACTCCCACAATCTGTCCACCAACTGCAAAAACTTAACCCTTTGACTCTCTCACCCTATCCACCTGCTTCCTGCAGGAAGGAGTCAAAGGGTTATGCTTTTGCTTTGCTAGCATGGTTGTCAATGCTGGATGCTGGTAGACAGGGTGCTGGAGTTAAAGAGTAAAGCAATGTTGATAAGACACAGCTCTGGTACATTGACAGTTTGGTATGAATGTTTGGAAAAATAACTCAAACAGTCATTCAGTGAATTTAAAACCACAGTATTGTTTATAATACTTTAAGACTTCGAAGTTGAGAATTGCTGCTGCAGGGTATCAAATTGAGGAATGAATCAAGAATCTGTTCCACGACTATCTGTCATTCTGGATCTGTCTGTCTCACTCTCAGGTTCTCAGCCTGTCTCTGTCTGTCTGTCTGTCTGTCTGTCTCTCTCTCTCTCTCTCTCTCTCTCTTTCTCACCCCCCCCCCCTGTACCTATGTACGTGGGTGTGTATCTGTATGTCTGTGTGCGTCTGTGTCTGCATCTGTGTGTGTTTATGTAATTGTGTCTGTGTATGTGTCGTATTTCGAAAAGGAAACTTCAGACGTAGGACATTTAATGCGGAAAGGGAATTAGAGCACCTGGTCACAACAACAAAAAAGCTGGAGGGAAAGTGAACACCAGGTAGACCCAAAGAAAAAATATTGGATGGACTTGCAGGGTGACTGAGGATAGAAAAGGTGGAAGGTGTACGAGTACTTGCAGCGACGAGGGATAGATTCATATGGAGGGCCATGATTGCCAACGCCATGCGGTAGGGCACATGATAACGATGATGGTCAGCGTTCTCCATGACTTTTTCTGTTTTTATAATTTTCCAGTGTTGGTGGAGTTTGATCATTGGATGATGTTTTTACACAAGGAGCGTAAATATTCAAAGAATAGTATCACATTTTAACAAACAGGTTGAAGTTGTGGCGGCAGCTGGCAATGAAGCTCAGGAACATTTCTTCGTGTCCAGTCGTGACATCGGTTACCTGAACTTTGAACCACTTTCTGACTATCAGCAATATAAGTCCGCCATACTTGTTTACCTGTTTTTGGTGATGGTTGTGGTGGTGGCAGTGTTAGTGCTGTTGCTGTCGATAATGACGAGTGTGGTGATGTTAGGTAATGGTACGGAAGTAATCATGGTTTATTCATTTATTTATTTATTTATTTATTTATTTATTTATTTACTTATTTATTTATTTATTCATTTATTGACTAACTTATTTATTTGTTCTATTTTATTTATTCATTTATTTATTTTATTTATCTGTTAATTTATTTATTCATTATTTTTTTTATTATCGTTAGGTTGCTTGTGTTTGTTTAGTTTGCTGTTTGGTTCACTGCCTGGTTTATTCTAGTTGATGTTTTTATATTTGTTTTTCACTGTTGGTTGCTGTTTTCGTTTGTTGAGGCCTAGTCATATTCATTTCATGTTCACCTGACTGACTAAGCATCGCGTGAAAGCGAACCTCTCGTAAAACTTGGTAACCCAAATTATTCTGCAAATCCAATCCCACCACCACCACCACCAACCACCACCTTCCCACCAAGACCAGCTTAGTCGTTGTGACAATTTCCTTCTTACAGAGCTAAAGTGCGTTGCCTACAAACATTTTCTTCATGAATCTAATATTCTAAATGGCGAACTTCAGCTTGGCACATGAGCAGTGTAGGGTTCCAAGTAGTGATGTGAGGGACGTCAGTCCATACTTTTATCCAATGGGCCATACCACCACTACCACCCCCGCCCCCACTGAAAGGGTGCTTACAATAATTTGCACACACACACACACACACACACACACACACACACACACACACACACACACACACACACACACACACACAAAAGTCGCCGTGGTGTAGTGGTTAGCGCAACAGACTACCGACTGGACGGTTGTGGGCTCAAATCTCTATCAGTCCCTTCAAAAATCATTGTGGGATTTTTCGGCTCTAACCGGCTCCTACCCAGAGTTGGACGTGCTATGGGCTCATTGGGAAGACTGGGACCACACAGTCGAGTCTCATCCACTTCACGGATGTATCGCAGAAAGGACTCATGTAGAAATAAGCCCATACATGTACTTCAGTCTGAACCATGATGTTGAGGCAGACGAACTAGCCTGTAGTGAAAGCTTAAGATTAATCAACGTACAACCCCTCAAGTAGAAACAGGCCCTTACCGGTACTTCAATGTGAACCATCAAGTGGACAAGGTCTGGCCAGCAGACAAACTAGCCTCTCAACTGATGGCTTAGGATTAACCAGCATCGGGCAGCACAGCCGTTCTCACACTTATGTACACTGTAAACAAGACAGTTAACCAATAGAGCCATCTGTAAACGCAGCTCTGCGGGGACGTTTTCAAAGATCACCACAGTAGAAGACAGCAGTCCATTCTTTCAGTGGACAGGGTCTGGCCTGTGTTTGTCCACGTCAACCCCTCCTTCATGCATTCACTGGTAAAAGAACTTTCTCGAAAAGTCGTCTTAAGATAGGTGGGGTCAGAGCCCAGCGCGATCTGATCCACGCTCTATAAATGAAAAGGGAATACAGACCCACAGAGAATACAGACCCACAGAGAAGACAGACACAGAGAGACAGAACGCTTAACGGTCTGTCAGTCACAGCTGTGTTAGGAGATGGGCCACTCTACTTGGCAGAGGTGCTGAGCCTTTGCCAGAAACATGTAGTGAAGGTACGTGGATATTGTATTTCAATGTAGGGTTTAGGGCTGATAGGAAAAGAAGTAGGATTGCTTTAGGACGTAGGCAAATAAAAATAAGAGGATGAATGACTATGCTTTCAGTTGAATATGTTTAATTAAAGAAACTGTGTGGACTGCTTTTGAAACGTATTGCTAGTGTGCTTAGTGAGTTTCTACTCATCTCTCTCATTCCTCCTTGTTGTGCGTGCGACTTTTAGGTAGAGAAACAACTCTATAAACATCCCCAATTCATCTACCTGTTATAGATGACAACACACAAACCCCATCTTGCGAAACATAGTGGAGATTGCAATAGATCCCCCTCACCTACTCGTTAGCATGAATATGATTTTTAAATTTTGAAACATATGTGGACAGACGTTGACAGAAATAACGAAAAAGAAGCACACAACGAGAAAAGTGAGAGCTTTAGAGAAATAGACAACGCTTTGTACGAAGAAACAAGAGTTCTATTCTTTGCTAACTCCACGTATATGAAGACTGTATTTCTAGCTTGTGTATTTGCTTGTAAAGTGTTGTAAAGTGTAAGGCATTCAAAGTCAACTTCAAATACTGATAGAGCCACTATCACCTTCTGACACAGTTATCCAGTCATGAAGAACCTTGGTTAGAGTGTAAAACATTCAGCAGTGTGTAGTCAGGTAAACATCCGTTCATCACGCTTCACTGAAGGCGTTGTATACAAGCTAATGACTAAGATACATGTGTGTAGCAACTTAGATTGGCAATTCAGTAAACTTATGGCATCAAGTTACCAGATGATTTTCTGTTATTGACCACGTTCGTACTAGTCCTTCTTCAACATAGTGTATTTTTTTAGTGTAGTTTCTTCATTTCCAACAGTTTGTAAATGGTTGAGGGACAAAGACAGTCCTGGAGATTGTAGCTTGCATATTCCTTTAACTGTCTCAGTTGATGTAGCACAAAATGGGACACACAGCGGTAAACAAACTTTGCCCACCCTCACACCCGTGTCAGTGTAACTGTAGTAGAGAGTAGCACACACGCAATACTCTAACCGTACGGGCAATGTGTGTCCACACACAGGCCTTGACCCAATTGACGTTTATTGCTATAGCTCGAGTTTGTCACTTTTCAATGAAACAATCAGTCAGTGCTCATTGAAATGACCTCTCTCTTTTCGAGAGCTACCACTTCACTCGCCTTCTCCCCGTCGTCTCTGCCGCCCCGTTACTTCTGCTTCGGCGGATACAATGGGAATAGTTACAAATTATTAGCGGTTGTCAAGCAGGTTCTTCTGCGTTTGTTAATACAGCTTTGAGAAACGGTTTTGTTTCGTTGTTTTTTTTATCAATTGGTGATGGGTTGTACGAATTTCATTTCCTTGCTGTATTCCTTCATCTGCTTCATGCGTGTGGTAGTATTGTTATCTTCTTGTTTTGGTGATTTTCGTCTTTTTTGAGTGTGCTACAGATTCAGTCATACTGAGAGAAATGAGTTGTTTCTTGGCCATGTATGAATACAGATAATTCCTGAGCCATTCCGAGGCCTAACTTCGTGCAGTCTTCTACTGTCTCATGTTATCACTCTCACGTCTGTTCGAGTCAATGTAACGCAGAACGCGCAGCAATTCTCTAATGTCCAGTATTTAAACAATCGTTACTCCCATCCGTATACAGCATATTGTATCCTGGTTTATTGTCCATGTTTCGTCTTACAGTTCTGTATTCTAACTGAACGCGTTGTGGTCTTGATACTTCTGATTATGTGTATGTTCAACCATTTGCCTGCCTAGTTTGTCTTGTGCACACGTCATTTGATTACTCTGAACCGTTCTATACATTGTGGTTGCTATGCAATTGATTCTTCGTGGTTCTTTTTGATTTTCGAGCTACAATGTCAGGTTCGTCGTTCCGTCTGTTCATGTACATGTATATCTTTTTGCTATTCAATGCGTAATTAATTGTATCATCTCTACAGTTGGTCGTTATGATAGACAAATGTATGCGAAATTTTGGGAGTGAACACATTCACATGTTAGTCGATTATCACTGACACTGGAAACCACCTGTGTGAGCTAACACTTGACTATTAACAGTATGTCGACACTTGTGCTGATGTGCAGTGCTCTTCTTTTCATTCTCGCAAGTCATACGTACGCATCTTTTCCCAAGTCCATCAGTTCATGCACAGACTTACTGCTCGTAATTTCTTACAGTTCAGTTTCTAATGCCGATCCCTATATGGTTTTATATTCTGTTGGTCATGTTGTTTGGTTACATATCGCACATCATATGCGCTACAACTGATATGTGGTTTACTTCCTTCAGTACGCTTATTGATACATAATGACACATTGCTTCGTACTTACACTGGTTTTTCTAACATGGTTCTCGTGCATCAGTGCCACATACTAACATCTTACCTACCGCTCATGCTACATTTGTGCTTCGTACTACGTGGCAAAACGACGAAGAGTCAAGCGCTGGCAGCTCTGAGTATTGCCTCGTCTTCCATTTCATAATGTGTTTCCTACGACATATGTCAGAGGGCTGAAACCCTACTTCTACTCCAGTGGTGAGTTTTGTATATACGTCAGACGGCCAGATACGGATGGCACTGATCTTACTTCATTTCTACTTGATGGCGCACATTGTACGACATATGTCATAGGGCTGAACTCTACTTCTACTTCATGGTGAGTTGTATATATACGTCAGACGGCCAGATACGGATGGTTCTGAGCTTACTTCATTTCTACTTGATTGCGCACATTGTACTTCATGGTGTGTATTGTGAGACATTTATTACTGGGTGCCGTGCTTGAGGACCCAAAAGTGCATATGTCTATTCTACAGAGGATTCATAAATTCACACGAAGCACATGTAGCCTGGTTGAAATATGTTAGATGCCACATTGCTTAATCGTTACTGAGGAACTGACATTTGATGCAAAACTATGCTTCCCTTGTGTCCAGAAATTACGAACCAGTTCAGTGTGTCTACTAAAATATCTTCCTATAAAGACCAACAGTCTTCTTAGGATTGTCCACAGTACCTTAGATACGTGTCTTGATAATGAGTATTGCATATCACTTTTGATTCTGCGTCTTCGTTTTGTTGCGTACGTTTCGATACTAATGTGTTCTCTTAGTTGCCAATGACAGTCTCTCGATTTTCAAGGTGAAGTACTGACTCATAGCAAATTACATGGATCATATCCATTTATGCCTAATCAACGTACAACCCCTCAAGTAGAAACAGGCCCTTACCGGTACTTCAATGTGAACCATCAAGTGGACAAGGTCTGGCCAGCAGACAAACTAGCCTCTCAACTGATGGCTTAGGATTAACCAGCATCGGGCAGCACAGCCGTTCTCACACTTATGTACACTGTAAACAAGACAGTTAACCAATAGAGCCATCTGTAAACGCAGCTCTGCGGGGACGTTTTCAAAGATCACCACAGTAGAAGACAGCAGTCCATTCTTTCAGTGGACAGGGTCTGGCCTGTGTTTGTCCACGTCAACCCCTCCTTCATGCATTCACTGGTAAAAGAACTTTCTCGAAAAGTCGTCTTAAGATAGGTGGGGTCAGAGCCCAGCGCGATCTGATCCACGCTCTATAAATGAAAAGGGAATACAGACCCACAGAGAATACAGACCCACAGAGAAGACAGACACAGAGAGACAGAACGCTTAACGGTCTGTCAGTCACAGCTGTGTTAGGAGATGGGCCACTCTACTTGGCAGAGGTGCTGAGCCTTTGCCAGAAACATGTAGTGAAGGTACGTGGATATTGTATTTCAATGTAGGGTTTAGGGCTGATAGGAAAAGAAGTAGGATTGCTTTAGGACGTAGGCAAATAAAAATAAGAGGATGAATGACTATGCTTTCAGTTGAATATGTTTAATTAAAGAAACTGTGTGGACTGCTTTTGAAACGTATTGCTAGTGTGCTTAGTGAGTTTCTACTCATCTCTCTCATTCCTCCTTGTTGTGCGTGCGACTTTTAGGTAGAGAAACAACTCTATAAACATCCCCAATTCATCTACCTGTTATAGATGACAACACACAAACCCCATCTTGCGAAACATAGTGGAGATTGCAATAGATCCCCCTCACCTACTCGTTAGCATGAATATGATTTTTAAATTTTGAAACATATGTGGACAGACGTTGACAGAAATAACGAAAAAGAAGCACACAACGAGAAAAGTGAGAGCTTTAGAGAAATAGACAACGCTTTGTACGAAGAAACAAGAGTTCTATTCTTTGCTAACTCCACGTATATGAAGACTGTATTTCTAGCTTGTGTATTTGCTTGTAAAGTGTTGTAAAGTGTAAGGCATTCAAAGTCAACTTCAAATACTGATAGAGCCACTATCACCTTCTGACACAGTTATCCAGTCATGAAGAACCTTGGTTAGAGTGTAAAACATTCAGCAGTGTGTAGTCAGGTAAACATCCGTTCATCACGCTTCACTGAAGGCGTTGTATACAAGCTAATGACTAAGATACATGTGTGTAGCAACTTAGATTGGCAATTCAGTAAACTTATGGCATCAAGTTACCAGATGATTTTCTGTTATTGACCACGTTCGTACTAGTCCTTCTTCAACATAGTGTATTTTTTTAGTGTAGTTTCTTCATTTCCAACAGTTTGTAAATGGTTGAGGGACAAAGACAGTCCTGGAGATTGTAGCTTGCATATTCCTTTAACTGTCTCAGTTGATGTAGCACAAAATGGGACACACAGCGGTAAACAAACTTTGCCCACCCTCACACCCGTGTCAGTGTAACTGTAGTAGAGAGTAGCACACACGCAATACTCTAACCGTACGGGCAATGTGTGTCCACACACAGGCCTTGACCCAATTGACGTTTATTGCTATAGCTCGAGTTTGTCACTTTTCAATGAAACAATCAGTCAGTGCTCATTGAAATGACCTCTCTCTTTTCGAGAGCTACCACTTCACTCGCCTTCTCCCCGTCGTCTCTGCCGCCCCGTTACTTCTGCTTCCGCGGATACAATGGGAATAGTTACAAATTATTAGCGGTTGTCAAGCAGGTTCTTCTGCGTTTGTTAATACAGCTTTGAGAAACGGTTTTGTTTCGTTGTTTTTTTTTATCAATTGGTGATGGGTTGTACGAATTTCATTTCCTTGCTGTATTCCTTCATCTGCTTCATGCGTGTGGTAGTATTGTTATCTTCTTGTTTTGGTGATTTTCGTCTTTTTTGAGTGTGCTACAGATTCAGTCATACTGAGAGAAATGAGTTGTTTCTTGGCCATGTATGAATACAGATAATTCCTGAGCCATTCCGAGGCCTAACTTCGTGCAGTCTTCTACTGTCTCATGTTATCACTCTCACGTCTGTTCGAGTCAATGTAACGCAGAACGCGCAGCAATTCTCTAATGTCCAGTATTTAAACAATCGTTACTCCCATCCGTATACAGCATATTGTATCCTGGTTTATTGTCCATGTTTCGTCTTACAGTTCTGTATTCTAACTGAACGCGTTGTGGTCTTGATACTTCTGATTATGTGTATGTTCAACCATTTGCCTGCCTAGTTTGTCTTGTGCACACGTCATTTGATTACTCTGAACCGTTCTATACATTGTGGTTGCTATGCAATTGATTCTTCGTGGTTCTTTTTGATTTTCGAGCTACAATGTCAGGTTCGTCGTTCCGTCTGTTCATGTACATGTATATCTTTTTGCTATTCAATGCGTAATTAATTGTATCATCTCTACAGTTGGTCGTTATGATAGACAAATGTATGCGAAATTTTGGGAGTGAACACATTCACATGTTAGTCGATTATCACTGACACTGGAAACCACCTGTGTGAGCTAACACTTGACTATTAACAGTATGTCGACACTTGTGCTGATGTGCAGTGCTCTTCTTTTCATTCTCGCAAGTCATACGTACGCATCTTTTCCCAAGTCCATCAGTTCATGCACAGACTTACTGCTCGTAATTTCTTACAGTTCAGTTTCTAATGCCGATCCCTATATGGTTTTATATTCTGTTGGTCATGTTGTTTGGTTACATATCGCACATCATATGCGCTACAACTGATATGTGGTTTACTTCCTTCAGTACGCTTATTGATACATAATGACACATTGCTTCGTACTTACACTGGTTTTTCTAACATGGTTCTCGTGCATCAGTGCCACATACTAACATCTTACCTACCGCTCATGCTACATTTGTGCTTCGTACTACGTGGCAAAACGACGAAGAGTCAAGCGCTGGCAGCTCTGAGTATTGCCTCGTCTTCCATTTCATAATGTGTTTCCTACGACATATGTCAGAGGGCTGAAACCCTACTTCTACTCCAGTGGTGAGTTTTGTATATACGTCAGACGGCCAGATACGGATGGCACTGATCTTACTTCATTTCTACTTGATGGCGCACATTGTACGACATATGTCATAGGGCTGAACTCTACTTCTACTTCATGGTGAGTTGTATATATACGTCAGACGGCCAGATATGGATGGTTCTGAGCTTACTTCATTTCTACTTGATTGCGCACATTGTACTTCATGGTGTGTATTGTGAGACATTTATTACTGGGTGCCGTGCTTGAGGACCCAAAAGTGCATATGTCTATTCTACAGAGGATTCATAAATTCACACGAAGCACATGTAGCCTGGTTGAAATATGTTAGATGCCACATTGCTTAATCGTTACTGAGGAACTGACATTTGATGCAAAACTATGCTTCCCTTGTGTCCAGAAATTACGAACCAGTTCAGTGTGTCTACTAAAATATCTTCCTATAAAGACCAACAGTCTTCTTAGGATTGTCACAGTACCTTAGATACGTGTCTTGATAATGAGTATTGCATATCACTTTTGATTCTGCGTCTTCGTTTTGTTGCGTACGTTTCGATACTAATGTGTTCTCTTAGTTGCCAATGACAGTCTCTCGATTTTCAAGGTGAAGTACTGACTCATAGCAAATTACATGGATCATATCCATTTATGCCTAATCAACGTACAACCCCTCAAGTAGACACAGGCCCTTACCGGTACTTCAATGTGAACCATCAAGTGGACAAGGTCTGGCCAGCAGACAAACTAGCCTCTCAACTGATGGCTTAGGATTAACCAGCATCAGGCAGCACAGCCGTTCTCACACTTATGTACACTGTAAACAAGACAGTTAACCAATAGAGCCATCTGTAAACGCAGCTCTGCGGGGACGTTTTCAAAGATCACCACAGTGGAAGACAGCGGTTCATTGTTTCAGTGGACAGGGTCTGGCCTGTGTTTGTCCACGTCAACCCCTCCTTTATGCATTCACTGGTAGAAGAACTTTCCTAGATGGAACTCCATAGCATCATGATTATCATCCTCATTGACATCATCATCATCACATGTAAAAAACTGTTCCAGCTTCTGTGGCCATTAAGATGGTGTAGGAAATGGGACGAAAAAAAAAGTTGAGCACAAAGGTAACCTCCCTGAGTGTGATGATCCTAAAAACATTTTTAATTAATTTGCACAAAAATAAAACTGGACAATTTTAACAGTTAAGGTAGAAAATTGTAATTATTAGGATACGTTAAAATAAACAAATTATATTAGAATGTGGCAAGTTCCTGTGTTTTCAGAAACTAACTAAAGGTCTTAACATCATCATAGTGAGTTGGATTCAATAACAAACTCGAGTTAGACACATTTGGTCTGCTATCAGATTGAAGTAATAAGCTTCTACCGAAGATCATGAAATGCTAGGCAGCAAAGGATAAAATGTACCTCAACCTCCTTTGCCTGTATGGGCAGTTCAAATCTTAGTATTTGCGTTGTCTCTATCTGAACTGATGAACGTTCAAGGTTGACACACTAAGCTGAGTATTGCTGTCAGTTTTTTTTCTCAAAAGTATGTCCATATTGTTATTGTTTTTGAAAGCCCAACCGACTGCATAGAGCCATATCAGGGCTATAACCAGTAACTGTTCAAAACATTAAAAAAAATTCAACAAGGGGAAAAATAGAAAAGTAAGTACACATATCAATACATTCGTGCACATAATCTAAGGACATGCCCCTGGCATTGACCACTCTGTCCAATTTATCGTACAGGGGATTTAAAAAACACACCTGAATACAAATGTGAGCATACCTAAAGGCACTAAAACATATGTAAAAACGGGCATAAAGTACCTAAAATTGCTTCCGCATATCTCACCTCCCTAGAGCCAAAAATGCACTTAATACATGTACCCAATTATCAATCCTAAGAGAAAGTACGTAAGACTTTATCGAACAATACAGTGAATGGACCAGCACGGCAGGAAATGATAGGAAGAAATGACAGAAAGCATAGGAACAAGGCAAAAACAAAGAGAGTGACAGAAAAGAGGATATTTCTGACACAGGATTTCCAGAAGGTGGGGGGATACAATTTATGCTGAAAGAGCCCCCGTCATCTCCATGGGGGGAATATTAGTATGTATGTGTACCCCTACAATATGGGGATGTATAAAGGTTATGTTAAAAATTCATGTTTTTCACCCCTCTACATACGAGATAAAATCACTATCATCCATCTTTGAAAGAATACTGTTTATGTTCCAGTGTAAGAAAGAATCAAGCTTTCTGTTCATTCTTGACTTATTTATCTTTATATCGTTCGTACTGTCTAGTCTCTCTATCTCTGTTCAATTTCAACACTCTCTTATATGGTTGTGAGGGAAAGATAGAGAGCACGGAGTGAGTTGGAGGCACACAAGAAGACATTGGTGCAACACCCCCCGTCATACAACGGTACAGAGATCTTTTCGTGTAACAGAAATAGAGAGAGAGAAGGAAGGGTGGGGGAGGGCGGCAAGGAGATGCAATATCTGATATATCTGATTCAGCTTTCTTAAATATGACCCTGCCATCGTCATCCATTCTGTCACACATTTTGCCACATCAGGACACACAAACACACACGTGCGCAGTGAGCGGGCAGACAAAGAGGGGCAAGTAAACGCATAAGTATAATCATTTACATTTGGCGTTCTGATCGAAGAAAGACGAAGAACAAAGCTGCAACACTGACAGTTTACTGACTCGTTTATTTATTCATTATCTCCTAATATATCCATTCTAATTTTTACATGATGAGAAGATCAGCCATGGTATTTTGATGCTAGCGTGTTCTTGAAAACAGTTTGGTCTTACTTAAATCTCTGTCGTTAATCGTTAGTGAGTTTACATTTCAACTATCCATAAAAGTACATATTAAGAACATACAAAATGTTTGGTTTGGATCATGTCCGTATATAGTCTAAAGTGGATTGTGTATAATAAAATCAACAGACATTTGATAAAGATGCCATCCATGGGCTGGGTTTGCATGATTATAATAAAAGTAACAGACATCATTTGATAAAGATGCCATCCATGGGCCATGTTTGCATAATTATAATAAAATCAACAGACAACATTTGATAAAGATGCCATCCATGGGCTGGGTTTGCATGATTATAATAAAAGTAACAGACAACATTTGATAAAGATGCCATCCATGGGCCATGTTTGCATAATTATAATAAAATTAACAGACATTTGATAAAGATACCATCCATGGGTCGCCATAAAGTTGTTACGAATCATTTTCACATTTTAGCAACTGTAAAGCGAACAGTGTACCTAACTCCTTGAACTGTTAATGACTCGGAAAAGTGTATGGAAACAGAATTCTTCCAGATAAATCCACAAACAGCCCATTCATTTTTGCAGAAACACACACACACACACACACACTCTCTCTCTCTCTCTCTCTCTCTCTCTCTCTCTCCCTCTCTCTGTCTCACACACATACACACGCACACGCACGCGCGCTCATATACCCACACACACATACACATGCATGCACATATATTCGTGTGTGCGTTTGACGCGAAGCTTTCGTTAACTTAGGTACGGTAGCACAGTAAAGGATTTTGTAAGTGAGTGAAACAGGAAAGTAGGTTAAA
>JAPXFY010005055.1:12500-16036 GCA_030674185.1 Monoplex corrugatus | reverse complement strand
ACTAACTAACACACTAACTAACTAACAACCAACTAACCAACTAACTAACCAACTAACCAACTAACCAACAACCAACCTACCTACACTAACACAACTAACAAACTAACAACCAATAACTAACTAAACTACTAACCAACAACCAACCAACTAACTACCAACTACTCACAACCAACAGCACTACTAACTAACTACTAACACCAACAACAACTAACAAATAACACCAACTAATCTAACCAACCAACTAACTAACACTAACAACTACCAACTAACCAACCCCTACTAACAACCAACTAACGAACTAACGAACTAACGAACTAAACTATTAACTAACAACCACCAACTAACACAACAACTACAACTAATAAAACAAAACTAACACAACTAAACAATGAATAAATGAAAATGAACATAATGCAGGAACCATCCCCGCCCCATAAACCAATTCACCACACAATTTCAGTCCAGGCAGGGAAGTAATCACCATAAGACACTAAGCTGACACCCGCAATCGATAAGCATTACTGAGAAGGCCAGCAACACAACACGCCATTCTTAAACCCCCCCCCCCCCCACACACACAAAAACACACACACATACAACACACACACACACAACAATCCACACACACAAACACACAAAGACTCACACACAAACACAATAATTTTTTTTTAGAATTGGGGGGGTGGGGGGGGGGGGGGAAGACAGACAGCTAAACGCGCTACAGGCGCCCAACACCCTGCTGGGGCCATAACAAGCTGTAAAAGCTTCGCATTCTCTGATAGTCCTCTCGATTGACAGCATACGATACAAGGGTAAATGAATGACGGGGTATCTTCACTAGCTACCTCACAAGTTCTGTGGCAAATTGTTATCAAGGATTTGTGGCAAAGCTTTATGGATAGCTGACTCCTACTCCATTCAAACGCAACTATCACAATGCAACATATGTAACTTCGCTGCCAAACAATTTCTGTTACCAATGGAGATTGCAACATCGTATACAGACCGTAACATTCGCTAACTGCCATTCCCCGTTCATTGCACTATCATTCAGAGCGTTACACAATGGAGATTGCTGTATACATCAGCTAACTCGCCATTCAGGAATCCTGGTCATCACTAATATCGAGCTAAACTCTGCCATTCAGGAGATCGCCGTGTCATTCAACTAACTGCCTATCAGGAGATGCTGTGTACATTCAACTAACTGCCATTCAGGAATGCGTGTTCATTCACTAACTGCCATTCAGGAGATCGCGGTCATTCAACTAACTGGCATTCAGGAGACACTGTATACCATATGGAGCTAATCTCCCGCCCAAATTCAAGGAGATCGCTGTACATTCAACTAACTGCCATTCAGGAGATCGCTGTGTCATTCAACTAACTGCCATTCAGGAGATCGCGTGTCATTCCAATCTAATCTGATATCAGGAGATCGCACTTCCATTAGCAACTAACTCGCCCCCCCCACACTATCACAGAGCACACTTCATAGACCAAACTCTTCCCCCCCACCACATATCAGGAGCACCATTATGAGCATCAACCCCCCCCCCATTCAGTTCTTAGTGCACACATTGAGCTAATTCCCCCCCCCCCACACACTAGTCACAGAGCAACACCATTGACTAAATTCCCCCCCACTACACACACTATCAGGAGCTATCGCTTTCCCTCCAACCCCACACTAGTCATCAGAGCAACACATGTAGCAAATCTCCCCACACTCAACTGCACGAGTCACCCTTATGAGCTAAATTTCTCCCCCAACACAACTAGTGCAGATCAACACATAGAGCTACAACTCTCACCCCATCCACATCACTAGTCAAGAGCAACACCATATGAGCTAATAACCCCCCCCACACCACATAGTCACAGAGCATACCATTGGCTAACCCCCCCCCGACACACTAGTCACAGGATCAACACCATAATGACTATACTTCCCCCCCCCACCAACAAAACGTCACAGAGCAACACATAAAGCAAACCTCCTACAATAGTCACAGAGCACACCATAAGAGCCCTATAATCCCCCCCCCCCCCACACACTACTCACAGAGCAACACATATGAGCAAAACCCCCCCCCCACAGCACAACACACCTAGGTCCATACAGCAACACCATATGAGCATAATCCCCCCCCCCCACAACACTAAGTCACAGAGCAACACCATACACTAAACTCCCCCCCCCCCACACACACACTAGTCACAGAGCAACACCATACGAGCTAACCCCCCCCCCCCCACACATAGTCACAGAGCAACACCATAGAGCTAAACCCCCCCCCCCCCCCCACACACACAAGTCACAGAGCAACACCTTATGAGCTAACCCCCCCCCCACACACACATAGTCACAGAGCAACACCATACGAGCTAAACTCTCCCCCCCCCCCCACACACCACTAGTCACAGAGCAACACCATACGAGCTAAACTCTCCCCCCCCCACACACACTAGTCACAGAGCAACACCATAGAGCTAAACTCTCCCCCCCCCCCACACACACTAGTCAAGAGCAACACCATACGAGCTAAACTCTCCCCCCCCCCCCCCCACACTAGTCACAGAGCAACACCATATGAGCTAAACTCTCCCCCCCCACAACTAGTCACAGAGCAACACCATAGAGCTAAACCCCCCCCCCCCACACATCACAAGCAACACCATATGAGCTAAACTCTCCCCCCCCCCCACACCTAGTCATAGAGCAATACCATACAAGCTAAACTCCTCCCCCCCCCCACACACATTAGTCACAGAGCAAACACAATATGAGCTAAACTCTCCTCCCACACACACACACATTCGTCACAGAGCAACACAATATGAGCCAAACCCTCACCCCACACACACTATCGCAGAGCAACACCATATGAGCTAACCCCCCCACACACACACACTAGTCACAGAGCAGCACCATATGAGCTAACCCCCACCCCACACACACACTAGTCACAGAGCAACACCATATGAGCTAACCCCCCCCCCACACACACACTAGTCACAGAGCAACACCATATGAGCTAACCCCCCACCACACACACACACACACTAGTCGCAGAGCAACACCATATGAGCTAATAACCCCCCCCACACACACACACTAGTCACAGAGCAACACCATATGAGCTAACCCCCCCCCCCCCACACACACACACAAGTCGCAGAGCAACACCATATGAGCTAAAAAAAAACCCTCCCCACACACACACACACCGCACTAGTCACAGAGCAACACCATATGAGCTAACCCCCCCACCACACACACACACACACTAGTCGCAGAGCAACACCATATGAGCTAATAACCCCCCCCCCCACACACACGCACTAGTCACAGAGCAACACCATATGAGCTAACCCCCCCACCACACACACACACACTAGTCGCAGAGCAACACCATATGAGCTAACCCTCCCCCCACACACTAGTCGCAGAGCAACACTATATGAGCTAACCCCCCTCCCCCCCCCCCACACACACTAGTCACAGAGCAACACCATATGAGCTAACCCCCCAC
>JAPXFY010005055.1:2500-10000 GCA_030674185.1 Monoplex corrugatus | reverse complement strand
TTATGAAACCTATGGCTGAATCAGTGAATGTTCTGGGTAGGGCTAGGGTTTGAGTTAAATTTGAAACGTACCAGGAAAAAAAAGAAAAAAACAACAAGAAAAAAACAACAAAAAAACGAGACTTTAAGCACACGCTCTTGGAGTTAATCGAGTAATAGCTCTCGGTAGAGTTAATTTTAAAGCATAGATTATTCCTGATAAAACCACGCAAAGACATGCGCTTAGATCTAAACTGTCTTCCACAGCAGGTATAAGTGCTTTTATTTTTATTTGTACGGGCGAACAGTGAGTGGTACGGGAGCACAGAGGAATGCTACCTCAGAAAGTTGAAACGAAGTTAAAGATTGTTGTTTGGTAAACAAACGATGTCATTGCATTTATGTGATAATTGTCTGCTCATTTCTGCGGGCCTACAGACCATCTTTGCCCTTTTAAGTCAACGCCGACCACGCTGGCTTGGCCATGTGCGTCGAATGGAGGATGGACGCATACTAAAAGACGTTCTCTACGGCGAACTGGCAAACCGGAAGCGAACTCCAGGACGCCCACAGCTACGCTTTGTAGACGCATGCAAAAGGGACCTTAGAAGCTCAGGGATTGACCCAGGCTCTTGGGAGACTCTGGCGGAAGACAGGGCAGCGTGGCGGACAGCCGTTCAGCAAGGCGTTGTGAATGCGGAGAGGAGGAGAGCAGAAAGCGCAGATGAGAAAAGGGCTCTTCGCAAGCAACGTTCCAGAAACCAGACAATAGCGACTCAGTTTGTCTGTGGCAGATGTGACAGAGATTGCCACTCAAGAATCGGCCTGCACAGCCACAGCAGAAAGTGCACGTCATGACCACAACGCCACCCGGTGCAGACTATCATCTCCTGAGATGTAAAGAGGCCGACGACGACAACGATTTCTGGCAGTCGTGAAACGACGCAAACTTGCATGTTTCGGTCATGTCACCGTCATGATCTGCATCATAGTCTGGTGAGTTTCTTCTGGAAGTAAGAACGCGGCGGGCGCCGCCAATGTCGACAGAGGGAAGAGACAGGTGACACATATTAACCCTTTGACTTCTTCACCATGCCCACCAGCATCTTGCAGCGTTAAACCAGGCTCTCACTGTCTCACCTGTCGGCGTCACCGGGTTCGGTGTGGGCCGCTGCACATCTGGATGCAACCATCTCCTTCCAGGCCGCTCTGTCTTGACTTTTGTGGACAATTTCTTGGAATATTTAGGCCACTGGTGTTGGTTATGTTCTTGATGTATGAAATCAGAGGTCAGCAGTTAGGCCACTGATGTTAGGCCACTGATGCTGGTTATGTTCTCGGTGTATGAGATTGGAGGTCTGCCTTTTTTTCCTTTTTTGCCGGTTTTTTTTTTTTTTTTTTCCTTGAAAGATGGTTGCCATGAGGTCCGTGTTCTGGTTGCGTGACGCATAGCCAATGTATTTTAATTTTCTCTTGTTGATGTCTGCTAGTAGTTTTCTGGTGGTATCAAGTTCTTCCAGGACACTTTCATTAGTTCTTCTGTCTGTCCATTTGACATGTAGTAGTCTCCTATAAAACCACATCTCTGCTGCTTCGATTCTACTGCAATCAGTTTTTCTCAGAGTCCAGGCTTCGCAACCATAGATCATGATTGGCCAGATCAAACATTTTAGAAGTCTAACTTTCAGGCTATTTGGTATGCCTCTGTCTTTCCAGATGTTGAGTTGGACCATTTTTTTTTTTTTGCTTTGCCATTAACCAGGCTAGCAAAGCAAAAACTTAACTCTTTGATTCCCTCACCTTGTCCACCTACATCGCTAACCAGGCTAGCAAGCAAAAACGTAACTCTTTGATTCCCTCACCCTATCTACTAGCTTCCTGCGTGGTGGATAGGGTGAGGGAGTCAAAGGGTTATAGACTGGACCAGCCTGGGTATGGCTGGTGGCTGTTACTTCAAGAGGAGCTGAAACACGAAGCGGTTCCTCCACACCAAAGAAATAAGAGGGAAGCAAGGAGAATTTTTATGATATTAATCAAAGAACATAACTCTTGAGAGTCACGTAGAAATTATCTCCCATATTGCAGAACTCAAATCTAACATAGTTTGCGCCACCCACTCTGCCAGCATAGAAGCAGACACAAAGCACAAAAACCGTAAGCTCAGAACACTCCTCAAAAAAGGAGCGCCCAAGCCTACCTCTATACTCTGCAACTACCCTACACACAACTATGAGAGAGGAGAGAAATACATACAATATATAGGTCTTATGTTCAAGACTGACATAGTCTTTTATTCTTGAACTGACCAAACACACACACAGAGTATAGAGGTAGGCTTGGGCGCTCCTTTTTTGAGGAGTGTTCTGAGCTTACGGTTTTTGTGCTTTGTGTCTGCTTCTATGCTGGCTGAGTGGGTGGCGCAAGCTATGTTGGATTTGAGTTCTGCAATATGGGAGATAATTCCTACGTGACTCTCAAGAGTTATGTTCTTTGATTAGTTTCCTACACACGATTGAGAAGAACCGTTTAAACTTGTGCGGTCAGACGTGTGAGTGTGAAGAACGGAGGGATTGTAGCATGATCCTTTTGGAACGGACGGGAGATAAAGGCCATCGCCAGTTTTGCTGTTTTGCTTATCTGGCGTCGGAAACAAAGACGAAGAAATCCGAAAACAAGTGCGATTGCCTGCGTTTAAGCAAACAGGAACCAGAAAAACACGAAAATAGAATCAGAAAGCGTATTTAATATAGCCAGACAAAACAGCGAAGAAAGCACATAACTGCTTTCTCCAGATAATATTTTCGTAATACATGCTTTGGCTGTTCCAAAGAATGTCATTAACTTGAGAAAACTCTATCAAATACTTCGTCTCCGAATCGTTGAGTTCAACGGCTTTACTAGGAGACGCCATTTGCAAAATGGGTGTGGGCTCAATGTTGCACATTGATTGGCTGGAGGATGCCAGCCATCCGTTGGGTATAGACCACGTCATCATCATCATCAGGTGCCCTGCCGCATAGCATTAGCGATCATGGACTTCCATCTGTCTCTATCTCTCCTTGCCCCTAGCATCTCCCCCACCCTCCTCGTTCCCAGCCACTCTGCAAGTCCGTCCAGCATTTTCATTCTTGGTCTACCCGGTGCTCTCTTTCCCTCCAGCTTTCCCATTGTGACCAGGTGCTCCAAATCCCCCTCCCTCATAAAATGGCCTATAAATGTTGCCTGTCTTTTCCTAATCTTCCTTATGAGTGATCTACTGGTGTCTGCCTCCATCAAGACTGTCTCGTTTGTTTTCTTTGCTGTCCATGGAACTCTCAACATTCTTCTTAGAAACCACATCTCGGCTGCCTCAATCTTGTTCTGGCTTTGTTTGTTGACTGTCCACGCCTCGCATCCGTACAACAGTATGGGTTCTATATAACATTCACGAACTCTCTTCCTGATGTTAATTGACAGGCATTTGTTGGTAAGAATGCTTGTCATCTTCTTGAATGCTGTTGTGGCTTGGCCGATTCTGCCGGCTATTTCTGATGTCATCTGCCATCTGATGAAATGATCGTTCCCAGGTATTTGAATTTATCAACCTGTGTCAAGGTTGTGCCATTTGCTGTTATTTTGCATGAGGGGATTTCATGTATTTTACTGATCACCATGACTTCAGTCTTCCTGCTGTTTAGTTCCAGCCACTTTCCTTTGCTTTCTATTTCTAGTATATTCACAAGGTTTTGTAGGTCCCTTTCACTTTCTGCAATTAGCACGGTGTCATCTGCGTATCCAATGTTGTTTATCATTTTCCCTCCAACCTTTAATCCAGGGTCTTCTTCTAGGTTTCTCATGATGTTTTCACTGTAAAGTGAAAACAGATCTGGTGACAAAACACAACCCTGTCTCTTCCGATATTTTGGAAAGAGCTTACATTACCACAATGTATTCCGAATGGTCACGTTTGATCCTGACGCCTCGAGCTGTTTGAGACGTACGTTTACTATAACAGATAGTCCGTTTGGGGTTCATTTCACTCTTCTTCTTCTTCAGTGGTATTAACGTCCCAGCGTGATAACGATTAGGGACTGTCGTAAGATGAATCTTGTCATATAGTTAAAGAAGATAAGCGTTGTCTTATAATTTCCATGTCTGGGGTGTGAAGAGCTTCAAGTCATAGAAAAGGAGGATGAGTCTGGAGGTGACGGAGAATCTTTATAAGTATGGTCCAACTGCCGAAGAGTGGGAGAGGGGAGAGAGTAGCTGCCAGGACGAGAGGAGTCCATCCGTGGATACTGTTGTGATTTGAGAGTTGAAGTAATTGAAGAGGGTTTGTTTGTCCTGTAAAGATAGTCCTTAGAGGTTGAAAACGATTGCGTAAGGTCACGCAATCAAAAAGACAGTGCTGGAAGGAGACAAATTCCTTCATACAAGAACACCGTGCTGGAGTGAACTTGGAGGTCCAAAAGTTACTCCTGATCCTGGACATTAGATGAGCAATATGAGGAGGGTAGTTGACAAAGAAAGAAGTTTTGGTTTCACCTTGACAATCTTGAATTGGCCAGTTGTGTAAAAGAGCATGAGTCTTGTATTCAGATTTCCAGAGAGACCATGTTGCCTTCTTGATCTGTAGATGAATGTCACTGAAGGTGAAAGGAAGTGTGAGGTCAGGGTCACCAGATGTCATGGCTCCATCTTTGGCTGCTCTGTTCTGTCGAAACGTATAAGGTGGACACGGCTCACGTGTCAGTATATAAAGACAATAAACAGAAGATCCTGTCACCTACTGCGTCTGCGTCTCCTCAGTCTCCCCCAACGATCACACTGGTTATGAAATTAGGAGCAGAAGAAAAAAGTTTGCTTCTATTAGTGTGTCATTGAAAAGACTGGACCGTGGTTTACTGGGAGAGGAAAACACCTACTTGTGGAGAACGTCTCTGTACTTGGCTGCCAGCGCATCTGCTGAGTTCTTCGCCGACATTGCCCTGTGTCCCATGGAGGCTGTAAAGGTTCGCATCTAAAGACTGGAACTTTCCTAATCCACGATCGAAGGAGAACCGAATAAAGCATCGCTATCTCACAATGCCACTAAAAATTGTAAAGGCTTCTTTGGGCAATTTTTTCGTTAGTCCTCGTATACTCTGAGAGTGGTAGGACTTTAAAACCTACAGAACAGAACAGAACAGAACAGAACAGAACAGAACAGAACAGAACAGAACTGGAACTTTTTCTCTTTCGTGTTCATATTAATGATCTCGGCATTTCTGATCGTACCTCTGCTCTGTTCAGAATAACTTGTGAAAGACTGTTCGCTGTCCTTCCTAAAGTTTCCATCATTCTGGTGGTGTCAGGTTAGCGTTGTTTAGGTACCTTCACCCTTCCTATTTCAGAATCTTGCCAGCGCACAGAGGTGTGCACAGGCTCAGTAGCACACGGAATTGACGGATTGTGGTGAGTCCCTCCTCGAACGAACTGTGATCATGTGCTTGCATGTGGCTGCATGTCATCTTCTGTTTCATGTTCATTATTCATACTCGTACTCATTTCTTTTATCAACGGTGAGCACCATCATCATCATCATCAGGTGCCCTGCCGCATGGCGTTGGCGACCACGGACTTCCAACCATCTCTATCTCTCGTTGCCCCTAGCATCTCCCCCACCCTCCTCATCCCCAGCCACTCTGCAAGTCCGTCCAGCATTCTCTCCTTGGGTCTACCTGGTGTCTCTTTCCCTCCAACTTTCCCGTTGTGACCAGGTGCTCCAAATCCCCCTTCCTCATAAAATGGCCTATAAATGTTGCCTGTCTTTTCCTAATCTTCCTTATGAGTGATCTACTTGTGTCTGCCTCCATCAAGACTGTCTCGTTTGTTTTCTTTGCTGTCCATGGAACTCTCAACATTCTTCTGAGAAACCTCATCTCGGCTGCCTCGATCCTGCTCTGGCTTTGCTTGCTGACTGTCCACGCCTCGCATCCGTACAACAGTATTGGTTCTATATAACATTCAAGGACTCTCTTTCTGATGTTAATTGATAGGCATTTGTTGGTAAGAATGCTTGTCATCTTCTTGAATGCTGATTTGGCTTGGCCGATTCTGCCAACTATTTCCGATGTGCATCTGCCGTCTGATGAAATGACCGTTCCCAGGTATTTGAACTTATTAACCTGTGTCAAGGTTGTGTCATTTGCTGTTATTTTGCAGGAGGGGATTTCACAACGGTGAGCAGGCCTTTTAAATGTTGTCTTTTATCTTAACCTGATTGTCGTTTCTGACTGGTGTTAGCCCTGATACGGCTCTAGTAGTCGGCTGGGCTATAAGCAGTATGGATTTGAACTTGAATTTCTTCTATCACAATGGATTTACCATGTGAAACTCGGTTTGCTCTTCATTTTGAGAGCGCGTCGCCGCAGTGCAGCGCCACTCAATTGTTTTTTTAACCAAGAATTCAGAAAGGCAAAAAGGCTACTTGGCTTGAAAGAGGAGGGGCCTGGGAAATCAACCTATCTCTCTGATATCAACCAAAGGACATAACTCTTGAGAGTCACGTAGGAATTATCTCCCATGTTGTTGTACTTCTCTCAAATCTAACATAGTTTGCGTTACCCATTCAGTTAGCATAGAAGCAGATAGAAAGCACAAAAACTGTAAGCTCAGAACACTCATCTCTGATCTTTTATACTAGGGCAGTCGAGTAAGTGCCCAGCTCTTCACGATTTTCAACTGGCGTTCAACCTTAAGCGTGCGTAGGCCAGAAGATGTGGTTTCTAAGAAGAATATTGAGAGTTCCATGGACAGCAAAGAAAACAAATGAGATAGTCTTGATAGAGGCAGGCACAAGTAGATCACCCATAAGGAAGATTAGGAAAAGACAGGCAACATTTATAGGCCATTTTATGAGGAAGGGGGATTTGGAGCACCTGGTCACAACGGGAAAGCTGGAGGAAAAGAGAGCACCGGGTAGACCCAGGGAGAAAATGCCAGACGGACTTGCAGAGTGGCTGGGGACGAGGAGTGGGGGGAGATGCTAGGGCAACGAGAGATAGAGACAGATGGAAGTTCATGATCGCCAACGCCATGCGGCAGGGCACTTGATGATGATGATGAGGCTGGAAGGCGCACGGGTCCGACTCGGTTTTCATTCCCTTCCATAGGACTAGACGTTCAGTTTGATTTTCTGGTCAAACCGAGGAGAAAAGTCAAGGCCTCAAGAGGGAACGAACCATGAAACCTTAAGTTTAATCGCTGGCAGAATGGCCCGAACCCTTCTGCCATTCTTCTCCCTAACATCAGAAATTTTCCATAAGACTGAAATTTAAGCGAGTTGAATGATACGGCAAACTGACTGACTGTGCTCGATAACGGAGACCCAACAAAACAGTGATGGCACAGCGTGCGACAGAGTGAGTTGCCTGTCTCTCTGTGTCCATGTCTATGATTCCACTCAACCAGACCCTGTATTTCCGATCGATGTAAGATAGAAAACCTTCATCAATGACCGACAAAATGAAATGTTTGTTGAAACTTTTCGTTACATAGAAAT
>JAPXFY010005054.1:15000-16041 GCA_030674185.1 Monoplex corrugatus | reverse complement strand
TGTTTCGACAGAGAGATACTTCCTGATCAGCCTTATACGATGGAGATGATAGTAGCAGGATCTGGCAGTTTGAGAAACAAAGTTGTTCATGGAGAGGGTAGAGTCAATGCAGACACCAAGGTTTTTAGCTGAATCAGAAATTGGGACTGATGTGTTACATAATGGGAGAGAAAGAGGAGGCAGCTGAGAAAGTTTCTGACGGGTGCCAATGAGGATAGCTTCTGTTTTGTCGTCATTAAGCTGAAGTCTATTGTGTGTCATCCAGTTCTTAATGTCCGAGTAACACTCAGTGGTGCGAGTCAACAGGCGCTGTATATTATCAGGTGAGTCACTGTCTTGAAGTTGGGTGTCATCAGCATAGAAGTGGTGTTTTATAGAATGGGAGTTGAATATAGTGTGATTTGAATATTTATTTTCATATTGCTTCTTTTGACACGTTAATTATATAATGTAAATTACTGTGGCAGTGTTAGCGTAGTGAACTTTTTTGCGGAAGGAATACTGCTCTGATCTATGATTTCATTTAGAGGGAATACTTTTTATTGTTTTTTGCAATGTAAAATATTAACATACAAAAAACCCAACTTGCATAACATAAACAGCAGGGAAATCTGATAGCCAAGGAATATAAATCACTATTGTAGTCTTGACAGGCAGAATGTCTGTGGAATACAGATTTCACAGGCAATATTTGCGGTTTGAAAAAACAGCCCTGGGGTAAGAAAGAAGGTATAATGAAAACCACATCCTTCATTGAGATCACTGGCCGGACTATTTCCGGCGTAACCTGGCTCGAACACTCACACACACACACACACACACACACACACACACACACACAGAGAGAGAGAGAGAGAGACACACACACACACACACACACACACACACAGAGACACACACACACACACACACACACGCACACGCACACACATTCACACACACACGCACACGCACACACATTCACACACACACACTCTCTCACACACACACACACACACACACACACACATACACACAACACACACACACACACACACACAC
>JAPXFY010005054.1:0-5000 GCA_030674185.1 Monoplex corrugatus | reverse complement strand
GGTCGCGGCAGAAAGAACGCAGTTTCCTACCAAAAGTACCTGTTTTTGTCTCTTATTATGAACCATAACCTGTACAGTATCCCCACATGTAATATACTGATGGAAAGCTCTTTGGTGCACCTTTCAGATAATGACAGCGAAAATTAGAAACGAACCGGGTCAAAGCCACCAAATAAAGAAATTTAAGGAAAATGTGTAGGAGAGCCACACAAAAACTTTATAGGCCGTTTTCTCAAAATGGCCGTCATACAACTTAATGACTTAAAACATACATAACTTCTATATTTTGTTTTGAGTACAAGCTTTATTCAAGTACCAAAATAATCAGCAGAATGTACACTTTCCAGTAATATGTATATCTCAAAATGCCCAAAATGGTAGTTAAGACTGATTTCGTGGTGGGAGGTCACAATTGTATATGTTTGTTGTTGTTGTTGTTTCGTCCTACGTTGTCGAAGAAGACCACGACTTCAATTTTGACTGAGACAGGTTGATAAGTTTAAATGTGCGTGTGCGTATGTGTGTATTTTGTGTGTGTGAGTGAGTGAGTGAGTGTGTGTGTGTGTGTGTGTGTGTGTGTGTGTGTGTGTGTGTGTGTATGTGTGTGTATGTGTGTGTGTGCGCGTGCGCGCGCGCGCGTGTGTGTGTGTGTGTGTGTGTGTGAGAGAGAGAGAGAGAGAGACAGACAGACAGACAGACAGAAAGAGACAGACAGACAGAAAGAGAGACAGACAGACAGAGAGACAGAGAGAGAAAGACCGAGAGAGACACAGAGACAGCGAGAGACAGACAGACAGACAGAAAGAGACAGACAGACAGACAGACAGAAAAAGAGGCAGACAGACAGAGAGACAGAGAGAGAGAGACAGAGACAGAGGGAGACACACAGAGAGACAGAGAGAGACAGAGAATTGCTTGTCTCTCTGCTGTCTGTCTGTCTGCCTGTCTGCCTGTCTGCCTGCCTGCCTGTCTATGTGTCTGTCAGTCTGTCCATCTGTCTGTGTCAGGATGTGTCAACAAGACATGCATGCGAGGGAGTGCAGATGTGGAACGGGGGAGGGGGGGGGTAGAGAGGGGTAGAGGGGAAGAGATGAATGCTGTCTGTCTTCCCGGGAGACGAGTGCAGCTTTGATTTATCATATGCACGTATGCAACACAAAGACTGGTTTGCCGCAAGCACTACCATCACCACAACATCCACAATTGTATAACCGCTTTCTTTTTTTTTTTTCTTTTTTTTTTTTTATCAATCTTTCGTTTTTGTCTTTGTTTTAACCCTTTCACTCCCGCGCCCTATCCGCTAACTGCCAAAAATAAATAAATAAATAAATAAATAAATAAAATTTTAAAAAAGCAAAAAGAAAGACTTAACTTAATGCTACCAATTTTGAAGAACAAGGTCTCCCAACAGTGTAAAAATCGCTACTCACAGTTCCGTAGCTTTCGATGGCGTTCTCGCCATCTTCGTCAGCGCTCTAATGCTGTCTGCGTGAATCTCTACTCAGATCTCGCGAACATGGGATGAACCCAGTTCACGAGATCGAATCAGAGAATGGTACACCGGGGGCAGGGTGTAACGGCCCCGGTCCCTGTTGAGCGGGGGGTTGGTGGCTGCGATGTAGATGGCCTCCTTGACTCCTCGCTGGAACCACTTATTTTCTCTGTCCAGGATGTTGACATTGTCCGCACTGAATTGATGTTTTTCGGCGTGTAGGTGAGCTCCTACTGGAGAAGAGTCCCTCTTGTGTTCTGTTAGTCTCTTCTGAAGGGGGCGTTCAGTTTCACCGACATAATGTTGGTTGCAGTCCTGGCAGTCTATTCTGTATATAATGCCAGCTTTGTCGAGTTTGCTGGTTTTGTCCTTGGGGGTGACCAGCTGGCTGCGTATGGTGTTGGAAGGTTTGGAATGTACAGCCACCCCCAGTTTTCTGATCTTTCTGGACAGAGCGTCACTCACACCTCCTACGAAAGACTTAACTCTTTCACTCTCTCACCCTTTTCACAGCTTTCTGCAGGAAGCTGGTGGATAGGGTGAGGGAGTCAAAGGGTTAAGTTTTTGCTTTTAGCTGTCATGGTTGACAATGCAGGATGCTGGTGGATAGGGTGAGGGAGTCAAAGGGTTAAGTGTTTGCTTTAGCTGTCATGGTTGACAATGCAGGATGCTGGTGGATAGGGTGAGGGAGTCAAAGGGTTAAGTTTTTGCTTTAGCTGTCATGGTTGACAATGCAGGATGCTGGTGGATAGGATGAGGGAGTCAAGGGTTAAAAGGAAAGGGAAGATTGGTTCATATCTACCGAAGAGATGTGTCTGTCTGTCTGTCTGTCTGTCTGGCTGGCTGTCTGTCTGTCTGTCTTTTTGTCTGTCTTTTTGTCTGTCTGGCTGTCTGGCTGGCTGTCTGTCTGGCTGGCTGTACATCTGTATGGCTGGTTGGCCGGCTGGATGGATGGCTGGATGGATGGCTGAATGGATGGCTGTCTGTCTGTCTGGCTGTCTGGCTGGCTGTCTGACTGGCTGTCTGGCTATCTGGCTGGCTGGCTGGTTGTCTGGCTGGCTGTACATCTGTATGGCTGGTTGGCCGGCTGTAAGGCTGTCCATGTGTCTGGCTGTCTGTCTGTCTGGCTGGCTGGCTGGCTGGCTGGCTGTACATCTGTATGGCTGGTTGGCCGGCTGTAAGGCTGTCCATGTGTCTGGCTGTCTGTCTGGCTGGCTGGCTGGCTGGCTGTACATCTGTATGGCTGGTTGGCCGGCTGTAAGGCTGTCCATGTGTCTGGCTGTCTGTCTGTCTGGCTGGCTGGCTGGCTGGCTGTACATCTGTATGGCTGGTTGGCCGGCTGTAAGGCTGTCCATGTGTCTGGCTGTCTGTCTGTCTGGCTGGCTGGCTGTACATCTGTATGGCTGGTTGGCCGGCTGTAAGGCTGTCCATGTGTCTGGCTGTCTGTCTGTCTGGCTGGCTGGCTGTACATCTGTATGGCTGGTTGGCCGGCTGTAAGGCTGTCCATGTGTCTGGCTGTCTGTCTGTCTGGCTGGCTGGCTGTACATCTGTATGGCTGGTTGGCTGGCTGTCCATGTGTCAGTAAAAAAAATGTGTGATTAAGATTTTCTCGGCTCTTTCTGGATGGATCTTTAGCTAACATGTGTTTAAAATATGCTCTTAAGAATTCGCAGAAGGGTAAGTTTGAAAAGTCCAGCATCTATGTCAAGGAAATAAGAGGGAAACAGGGAGAATTTGTATAATATTAATCAAAGGACATAACTCTTGAGAATTATCTCCCATGTTGTACTTCTCAAATCTAACACAGTTTGCGCTACCCATTCAGCTAGCATAGAAGCAGATACAAAGTACAAAAACAGTAAGCTCAGAACACTTCTCCGAGGACACACACACAAAAAACCCCTAAAATTTGCATATTTCACTTTGTGACAATCTACCATTGTCTCGTTCTACTTCAAGGGTTTTTTTTTTCCATTAAGGCAACTTCCAGGTCACAATGACCTTGAAAAGTACAAAAACTAGATGTTTCTATCATATTTTTATATTAAAACGGAGAATTTTAGAATAGCTTGGCTATTTTTGTTGTTGTTGTCGTTAATTTTTTCCTTGGAGGGGGTGGGGGGTGGGGGGTGGGATCAAACAGTTGAAAAGAAGATTGCTCAGCAGGTCAGTCGGAACAATAGTGAGAAACAACACACACACACACACACACACACACACACACACACACACCACACACACACACACACAAAGACACACACACACACACACAAAGACACACACACACTCACACACACGTACACACGCATACATACGAACACACTCACACATATACACGCATACACATGCACACGCACACGCGTGCACACACACACACACACACACACACAACACACACACACACACACACACACACACACACACACACACAAACACACAACACACACACACACAAACACACAAACACACACACACACACACATACACACACACACACACACACACACACATACACACACACACACACACACAGATACACACGGCCAGACACACCACAGGAGGCAGGATGAAGAAATTTGTATGACGTTGACCTTTTGACCCACTGACCCAGCTTTCAGCCTTAACCCATCTTAAACATTGGGTCATTACTGGATTTGATGTGACTTGTACGTCCGTCTGTTTGATCCATCAATACTACTATTATTGTTATTTTTCCCCGGTTTGTTGTTATTCTTGTTGCTGTTGTTATCGTTGTTATTGGTGGGGTTGCTAATTTGAGACACGTATTTTTTTTCTGTCTGTGTGACCTTGACTTTGAAAGCTTGTCTTTCAAGCTTATCCATTCACGACTGTTCAACGACCCACTTGGAAACTGCTGAAAAAAATCGTGATAAAATATTTTGGTAACAGACGAACAGATTCGGACAGACATACACACAGACACACGCACGCACGCACGCACAGGCACACACACACACATACACACACACACACACACACACACACACACACACACACACACACACACATACGCACACACACAAACACAAACGAGAAAAAGATAGAATGCGAGCAAGGGAGAGAGAGAGAGAAGAGAGAGAGAGACAGAGACAGAGAGACATAGAGACAGACAGACAGGCAGACAGAGACAGAGACAGATAGACAAACAAACGGACGGACGGACGGATGCACGGACGGACGGACGGACGGACGGACGGACAGACAGACAGACAGACAGACAGACAGATAAAGCGAAATCCCTGTTGAAAGATATGAAATAATCCGCCTTTTTCTCAAGAGAAAAAAAGCTTTAAAAATGGAAAGAAAAAAAAAAAAAAAGAAGAAGAAGAAGAAGAAACGAAGCAGACAAGCGGAATGTTAACCTTGTCCGAACGTTGTATCTGATCAGACTGTATGCATGTGTTGCTCTGTGTGCATGCGTGTCTGTCTGTCTGTCTGACTTCCGTGTGTGTGTGTGTGTGTGTGTGTGTGTGTGTGTGTGTGTGTG
>JAPXFY010005053.1:12500-16042 GCA_030674185.1 Monoplex corrugatus | reverse complement strand
AAAATCATGCTGAAACGTATGCCCAAATCGGTTACCTCCCTTTGCTCAATAACGTTTTAAAAACAACTGCCCGCTAAAGCTACTCTAATACGGTGCTGTTGTGAGCATGTTCAGCCAAGGCTGGCACTTGTTTTGTTGACTGTGACAGCTGCCTTCTTGATAACTCAGTGAGATCAGGGAAGCAGCTCTTTGAAAAGCATAATTTTGGCAATCTGTACAGCAGAATTTCATGCAAAAAAGTACTACTGTGGAATGAGGCCATAAAGGTGTAATTTATAACACCCAGAGTAGAAAGTAAACAGGTCTGTACACACACACACACACACACACACACACACATGCTTGCTCACACACACACACATTCCATCATTATTACTATCAGTGTATCATTTGAAACACAGAGCTATATCAGGGCTATAACAATCTCACAACATACAAACACATCAAGGAAAAAAAAGGAAAGAAAATCAAGTTCACATATCAATGGATTTACACACATTATCCAAGAATATGCCCTTGCCATTGATCATTTCACCCAATTCATCACTAGGGTTTAAAGAAACAAACCTGAATACAAATGTAAACATAACTAATGACACAAAAAAACAGAAATTGCTCCATGTTACCTAAAACTGCTTCAGCACATCATGTTTCCTTACAGCCAAAAATGGAGTTACTACATGTTGCCAATTATCAATCCTGTGATAAAGTATGTGAGGCTTTATAGAACCCCTGTAGTCAGACAGGAAGACAGCTCTACTGTAACTGTGTCATCCAAACACAAAAGTTTATACTTTTAAATTCAATTCGACTGTAACAACTTGCTTAGAAACTAAACTCTACCTACAATGTAAAGGTAAATGTTGTGCATAACTCCAAGGTCACAGGGGAGTGAGGTGGTTGAGACCTTAAGCTGAATCAAGGTCAGCATTATGAGGGTGATGCCCGTCTCTCCCTTGGTGCTTTACCTTCCCTAACCCTGTATGTGGACAGGTTTCAAAGCTGGTTGGACTGGAGGCCGCTCACACAACCAGTCAGGTTTGAACACGTGCAGTCAGACTGCAACTCTCCATGCACACCACTAAGGCTTCAGTCTATCAGGCTCTACCTTCTTTGACTCCCTCACCCTACCCACCAGCTGCAAAAAGTAACCCTTTCCCTCCTTCATGACTTGCTGCAGGACAAACCTTACATGTTGGAAAAGTCTTGTGCTTCTACCTAATTTGACATTAAATTGGAACAAAACCTTCACATACCGTACCCAATCATCTCCTATCCCTGGCAAACCAAGAACAAGTCGACTGCAGACAGTCGTCACTGTCAACTTCAACGTTTCTTTGCAGAGATTTTTATCCCCATGTTGACATCCGTACCAGGACTACCTGCAATCAAAACAAATTATACACAAGGTGATCTGCTGTCAACATTAAGGAATTATGTGAATATGACAATTTCTTTTTTTCTATTCCCATAACCAGAATTGTCGTTTTGGAGATTTAAAGGAGGCAGCAGCAGACAGGATTCTCCATCTGTCACTGAGGTGCAGCAACAAGCAGTTCAGGCATACTGACATTAAGTCCAGTCTTTGATGTCTGCCACCTAGTTCTTCCTCTGTTGACATCAGCCACAGTCTCCTTCCAGGATGTCCTGAATAATGGTCTTCATGTCATGGCAATGATGTGACAAAACCATCAAACATAACAAAATTAATATGCGCATATTGTAGCCTACTTTTTGATCTTTCACACTGGGGCAGGATCTGAATGAAAGTCAAGGGGCCACCTGTGAAAATCAACCCACATGAAGTAAGCATAAATTATTTATTTACTCAACCTTTTCAAACAGTCAAGCTGGGAATGAAACAGGAAAGCATCATCTACAACGCAGACTTCCACTTTTCTCAAGGCCAGCATTACGAGGCTGATGCCCATCTCCTCTCAATCACTGCTTTATCTTCCCCGATTTTCAAAACAGTAGGTAGGCCTACCCAATGACAGGTGGGTAGACTGGAGGATGCATGCACAAAACTTCCCTACGTGTGATTCACACCTGTGCAAACTCATGCAGGAAGATTATACATTGAGAGCTTACTTCTGTGCATAGCAGGCCTCCTCGGGTAGACAATTTTTCATAGGATTTTCCCAAATTATTCTGGAATTATATTTAAAAAAACTATATCCTTCTTGCCCAGCAAAAAAAGAATGTCAAACTGATAATTACCTTCAGACAACTAAACAAATGTCCCATGCAAACCAGGCGCTTTGTGTGAATCTGCCTCCAACATTCAGACAGGATGTTGCTGGAAATCCTGGCGGCATCTCTGAAAACCAACCCACTTTATTTTAAGCATAAACCATTTACTTCACTTGTTTAAACATTCAGTTGGGAATAAACAGGAAATCATTATTTTGTCAGCAAGATTTGTCAACTTCTGCTCATTTTTCAGAAACATAAAATGTGCAATTTAATCTGTTGAAGAGTATATGTTTGGAACATCTAGATCATGGTACAGGTAAGCTGTTTCATTTCCAATTTCTGTTTGGAAAAGCCAAAATGATATATTAAGATATATTGCTTAACATTCAGCCATCACACACACACACACACACACACACACACACACACACACACACACACACACACACACACACACACACACACACACACACATTGTTTCCAAAATATTTGAAGTATGCATTATCCAAGAACAACTATGTACTATATTTTGTGATTTTATAACATTTAATGGGGCTATGGCCTTACTGAATTAAAAAATCTAAAAAATCTGAGTAAATTTCTGATTCTAACACACACACACACACACACACACACACATGCACACATACACACACGCAAAAATGTGAGCAATACTACTGTATCACACAAAATCTACAATTAATACTTCACTACAGCTTCACATTTTGTGTAGGCCCTCAGATATATACACATGTGATGGATACAAACACACAATCCCATTCATTAACTGTACTTCAGACAGACAACTACAGAATTACAGAATTTATACAAAATAAATAAATTTGAAATGATGTTGGCTGCAGAAGCTAGGTATATTTTTCCCTCTCCTCTTGCATTCTGAAAGGAATGTGTACACACCGACTGCATCCTCCCCCCACTCTCTTCATACCTATATTCTCCTCATCCACCCCCTCATAAAATAAACCAAAAAACAGGAAACCCACCTACAAAACTGTCTGTGGACACTCCTCTGATGAGCCATCTGTCCTGACAGGCCAAAGCCATACAGGCTCTGACATCATCAACATCTTCACCATCACAGTCGGTATCATCAGTGTTGGAATCGGAGTCAGGTTCTGGTAATCCAAGTGTTGTTGTCACATTGTGAAGTACAATGCAAGCCATAATAATTCTGCATGCCTTTGGGGGTTCACAGGAGTCTGTTAGAACAGACACAATGAATTTAGCATTATAGTACACATGAAAACTTGAAAGCATGAAACAGTGATACAAAAAATACAGCAAAAATTAAAACCAAATTTCAATGTCAGAGTGTTTTACTACAA
>JAPXFY010005053.1:2500-10000 GCA_030674185.1 Monoplex corrugatus | reverse complement strand
ATGTCCCTATTACTAAACTAAACTAAACTGTACAAAGTTCGGGGGGTGGGGGGGGGGGACAAAAAAAGCGTCTGCTATCATTAGACTACAGTATGGAAGCAAACTGTCCCGAGTCGATGAAATTTTACTGAAGGAAACGTTCGCGGAACAATTACATCTTTTAAAACAATTCTAACAGTTGTTCTCACCACTACCACCATATGAGGTGAGAGTTCACACGCACAGAGACAACAGACACAATCATTACCTGCATCATGCTGTCTGTTCGCTGTTCAGCCAAATGCAAGATGGAGAAAAAATTGGCGCTGATCATGAGATCGAGGGTCAGATCCACAACGAGGCAGAGTCGTCTGCTACATCGATGATTTCCGTCACTAGATAGTAAGTATCATATTGTGCAAATAAGGCTGAGCACTGCGTAGGGCTTGACCTGGGTATACACACACCCACACACACACACACACACACTGAGCTAGCCAGTAGCGGCGATGAAGCGGAGGTATGCTGGTAGGGGCTTGACCTGGGTATACACACACACACACACACACACACACACACTGAGACCTAGCAAGTAGCGGCGATGAAGGCGGAGGACTGCTGGTAGGCTTGACCCTGGGTATACACACACACACACACACACACACACACACACTGAGACCTAGCCAAGTAGCGGCGATGAAGGCGGAGGTACTGCTGGTAGGGGCTTGACCCCGGGTACCTCCAAGGAAATCAGACTGGCTCAGTTGGAGTTGCGAAAATGTTTGGGGGGGGGGGGGGCGGGTTGTTGTTGTTTTTGTTTTTTCCTCCCAAATCCTCACAACAGCGCAATCTTCGGCAATCTCCCCAAACTACGACAAAACCATCGGTAAAATGATGTTGGCCACATGAAGGAAGAAGAAGAAGAAGAAATCATCTACTACATCGTTTAAAGATAAAAGGCATGTATATCAGTTTATGATGGGTGCCTTCTCACGTTGGTCTTCACGGCAACGAAGTAGTTGACAGAACAGCTGAGCGAGGTGCCCACATTTCTGGTATGTCTATAGAATTACATTGTAATATTTCTGTAAAAGATGTTTACAGGTGGCTAGAATCAGCCTCATCATGGATTCCAATTCATGAATATTGAAATGAAGAGTTTTGTCACAAAAGATGATGAAACTTTCATGTCAGAATATATGTTTAAAAAAATGCAGTATTCCTCCGTATATCATTTGAGATCGATTGTTGCAATTTATTTTCTGATTTAACTAAACACTTTGAAACCAAAATATTGTTAAAATGTCAAGTGTATTTGCGGCGCACAATTCACACTGTATCACTGTGGGTTCACTGCAAAATACTGGGTTTTTTTTTTTTATTTAGAAATTTTTTTTTACCAAAAGTGTTTACACAAGAAAACTATTCTGAAACTCATTTTAAAGAAGTAACATCAGATCAAGGTTTGTCAGTTGAAATTTCAGAATCATTGGCTCACAGTCGTCATTACGTTAAGTTTATGAAGTTTGTAGTTTAGTGTTAAATTTTCCCTTCACATTGTTGATGGTAGAGTTAAATTCTCATTCCATTTTTCTATTCTCCCACCTATTTCTGTTTCTTACTGTCTCCCCTCTGCTCCCAATCCAACTCGCCCAACTCTCATCCTCCATTTTTTCTCCTGTCTGATATCACTCATTCAGACTCACACGTGTGTGTTGAGTTACAGCCCCTGATTGCATGTTCCTCTCTCTCTCACTGACCCCCATCCCCCCTTTTAAAGATAGCGACAAGACTGGACACACAGGCTTCTGATCCCCAGCGTTCATTGTCATTATAATAGGATTTTGTACTGCTGTCAGTTTTTGTTGTTGTTTTGTTGTTGTTGTTGTTGTTGTTGTTGTTGAGTTTAACAAGGGAAGTAAGCCGACACAGCTATAAGAAACACAAAAAGTCTTGTCGTCCTTGAAATATGATTGGTCGGGTAGGAGAATTTGAACCAATAGAGCCAGACAGGTGTAGCGGCTTTCCTTACCGTCCGTCCACACTGTTATAAGTACAAAATCCTCAATTGCATGGTTATTACTGTATTCTTGTTAATCAGTATACGTAAATATGTCTGGCCGTGGTAAAGGAGGAAAGGGTCTTGGAAAGGGAGGTGCTAAACGTCATCGTAAAGTTCTCCGTGATAACATCCAGGGTATCACCAAGCCTGCCATTCGTCGTCTGGCGCGTCGTGGTGGTGTCAAACGTATCTCTGGTCTCATCTACGAGGAAACCCGTGGTGTGCTCAAAGTGTTCCTTGAGAACGTGATCCGTGATGCCGTCACCTACACTGAGCATGCCAAGAGGAAAACTGTCACTGCCATGGATGTGGTCTACGCTCTGAAACGACAGGGCCGCACTCTGTACGGCTTCGGCGGCTAGACGACTTGACTGATCTTCCCCACCAACAAAACGACCTACTTAGCCCTTTTCAGGGCTACCCATTTTCCCAAGCGAGGTTGTTTCTGATTGCATTGAAGGCATTAATTAGGTTACAGTATATACTTACGATTTTAAGTGTAATGGTCACACAAATGCATATTCACATTTTACATTATATTTAAATCAAAAGTATTAGTTGGCAATTAGGAATAAACAGACTTTTTCAAAGTGTTGACAATTCAGTTTAATGAAAGAAGCGTAGCAATGTACATACAATCGAGACTTGGGGTTAAGTGGACGTTTCATCATCACATCAAGCTCTTAATGCTACGTTTACACGGGATGCAACTAACGTGCAACCACTGGGTTTTATCAGTTGCACGAGGAGCCGTGCAACCGCAAAGTTGTGTGGAGTTGCATTCGTGTAAAAGGAAACGTGCAACCGTTAGGCTCCTCCCCTGTTCCCGCCGTTTCTTGAGGCTCGCGCTGCGTGTGTCAGCCGCTGTCACGGAGGCACGCGTGGCGCGAAACTACTTCCTGCCTACAACCCCAGCCAACTCCAGGCAACTCGTGTAAAAGTGTTCCCAACTCCACACAACCGTTTGGGGCCGTGCAACTGATGCAACTACGAAAACATTATCGCTCTAGGACAATATTATTTTCGGCCGTGCAACTACACGTACAACTAAAAATGGGATTTTACCGAAAAACTGACAACCTCAGACAACCGATTGCCTGGAGTCGTCTGGGGTTGTGAATAGGTTGCATGGTAGTGCAACTGATTAGTTGCACGTCGTGTAAACGGGGCATAAGTTTCAAAAGTTCCATCTTGCATAATGCGTGTAATTCATTACATCGTATGCCAACAAAATACAACAATGCCACACGCTCAACTGTACGGAAACTGTACGCCACTGTTCCGTTGTATAGTGGTAGTGTGTGCACTTTGTTCCGTTGTATAGTGGTGGTGTGTGTGCACTTGTCACCATCTTAACTTCATATAGGATTAGTTAAGTCCCCCTTCCCTGGGATGGTTATCCCCGTCGTCCGTATCACCTAAAGTGCCGTGTGTGTCGATGTAAATAATTACAATATTTATATAGCGCAAAATCTTAATCAAAATCTAAGCGCTGAATCACACACAAACTGCCGCACATACTGTTTAATCGTGTCCCTTGAAAACGTGTCAATCTCAAATGCTGCAATGTTTTATCGTGTCCATCTAATACCAATATTAAGATTTATATTGTCCCTCTATTAATACCAACTTACAAGCAACAAGAGAATCCAACCTACTTGGGAAGATTAGTGGCCCTGAAAAGGGCCTTATATTGGTTGTGCTGTTGCCGCCGCTTTCCTTTCTAAGCGCGTTCACCACGGATACGGCGAGCCAACTGGATGTCCTTGGGCATGATCGTCACACGCTTAGCGTGGATGGCGCACAGGTTGGTGTCTTCAAACAGACCCACCAGGTACGCCTCACTCGCTTCCTGCAGAGCCATCACAGCAGAGCTCTGGAAACGCAGGTCAGTCTTGAAGTCCTGGGCGATTTCACGCACGAGACGCTGGAAGGGCAGTTTGCGGATCAGCAGTTCCGTGCTTTTCTGGTAACGACGGATCTCACGAAGGGCCACGGTACCAGGCCTGTAGCGGTGGGGTTTTTTCACACCTCCAGTGGCGGGAGCACTCTTTCGTGCTGCCTTGGTAGCCAGCTGCTTACGAGGGGCTTTCCCACCAGTGGATTTGCGGGCAGTCTGCTTCGTACGAGCCATAGTGCAAGAGCTAGTCTAAACTTTCAATGATCAAACTCAGCAAATGAATGATCGCAACTGTGCGACAACCGTATTTCAAGGAAAACCGCTCAACGACCTCGACCAATCGTAGTAGGCCTCACATTTGTTTTCGATCAATGGTAGCCATAGACAGAAACCACGTTTGGCGCGTGTAAACATCGGCGCGCAAGAGCTTGTGTTTTGTGTGTGTGTGTGTGTGTGTGGGGGGATGGGGGGGAAGGGCGGGGAAGGGCCACAAGAAATGGATGTCGAAGAGCAACTGATTACCTTACCCAGAGGATTCATGACGAATTTGTATACCTTGTTTTACTTCTCTCTCTCTCTCTGTGTGTGTGTGTGTGTGTGTGTGTTGTGTGTGAACGTCAGTGTAAGGGTGAAGATACTGTATGTCTGTGTGTGTGAACTTCAGCGTAAGGGTGGAAATACTCTGTGTGTGTGTGTGTATGTGTGAACCTTAGCGTAAGGGTGGAAATATTGTGTGTATGTGTGTGTGTGTGTGTGTATGTGTGTGTGTGTGTGTGTGTGTGTGTGGAACCTCAGTGTAAGGGTTGGCAATACTGTATGTGTGTGTGTGTGTACTTCAGTGAAAGGGTGGAGATACTGCACATGTGTGTGTGTGTGTGTGTGTGTGTGTGTGTGTGTGTGTGTGAACTTGAGTGTAAGTGTTGAGATAGTGTAGTATGTGTATGTGTGGTGTGTGTGTGTGTGAACTTGAGTGTAAGTGTTGAGATAGTGTGTGTGTGTGTGTGTGTGTGTGTGTGTGTGTGTGTGTGTGTGTGTGTGTGTGTGTGGTGGGAACTTCAGTGTAAGTGTTGAGATAGTGTAGTATGTGTGTGTGTGTGGTGTGTGAAAGATGGAGGGAAAGGGCATGAAAGCGGTAGAGGTAGCGGATGAGCAGCTTAAACGAACGAACAAGAACATTCACACCTGACAGTATATCACAGTTTCTGTGTTTATGTAAACACACACCACACACACACACACACACACACACACACACACACACACACACACACACACACACACACACACACACACACACACACACACATGGGCAGAGACAAAATGCAACACGCTTATGCCTTTCGTTTGCAAAGTGCATCGAAGGGAAGAAACTGTTGGTACCACGAAGTTCATTTCCGAGCGGAGAGTTATTTCCCATTATCCTAAAGTGTGGCATTCTCTTTGAACGGTGTTGGCCTACTTACTGTTCATAGCTTACCTACCTGACTGTCGAACAAACAGATAAATAATGCCAGTCTTGTTCTGAAACAAATGCGAATCATTGGTCAAATGCAAATAAAACAAATGTACTTGGTATGACTGACTGGTAACACAAAAATATCAGTAAATTTACCGTAACCATATTGAAAACTTAGACTTCAGGCTAATCCACGCAACAGGATTTCCCAAATCCGAAAATGCACATCTAGTTACCAGTCGCACACTAAAAATTAACAAACTTAGGAACTACAGGCCAAAACCAAACTTGACAAAACGACCCAAACCGCAAACATAGCGAAACTGTAGTTCAATGGATTCACACGTTTAATTATCTTAATTTCAGTACAAGTACCTACCAACGGCCACACCACGTTGAAAACACCGGTTTCTGTCCGATCACCGAAGTTAAGCAACGTCGGGACCCGGTTAGTACTTGGATGGTGACCGCCTGGAACACCGGTGCTGTTGGCAACTTTTTATTTTCTTCTCATTCGTTATGTTCCTTACTTCTCTGTCGCTCTCTGGAACAAACATCGCATTTTCTTTTCTTTCTTTTTTTTTTTTGTTTTTGTTCTTATGTATCATAATACACATAATGTAACTTTGCCAACACTGCCCGTACCATGTTGATAGAATGCACAATCATGTACTTATTTCTTCACACAACCTGCACTAACTGCTCTTGTGCAATCCGCTCTGTCATGGATACTTCCACACCCTATCCATCATGTTATGTGTGTGACTGTTGTGTTGGTGTGTGTGTGTGTGTGTGTGTGTGTGTGTGTGTGTTGTGTTGGTTCTGGATGATGTGTGTGAATGGTGTATGCTGTGTGTATGTGTGTGTATTGTGTGTGTAGTGTGTGTGTGTGTGGCATGACTGTATATGTGTCTCTCTCTGTTTTTGTAAGTTTGTGCGTGTGAGTGTAAGGTGTGTGATGTCGTGTGAGTGTTATACACTGTGTATGTGTGCCATATGATTGGTACATGTGGTATGATGTTGTGTGGTGTGTGGTGTTGTGTGTGTGTGTAGAGAGAGAGAGAGAGAGAGAGAGAGAGAGACAGTGTCTGTGTGTGTGTGTGTAGTCCTTTCCAGCATGCTATTTCTCTACAGTCTTGAACCCAGACACATGCAATCAAACACACTAACAGTGGCCACTCTCTTCTTCAACATCTCCGACGGCCTTTAAACTGGCTGCCTCAATACCAATAAATAACAAAATACAGATTAACAAAACAATCCATTCATAATTATACTAGAAGACCTATTCTTCTAGACAATTTATGTTGTTCCCATATCAGGCATAAAAAAGACAGACAGGAAGAGAAGATCAGGAAACTTGTCACTTATTTAACTCATCTTGTGACACTGCACATACTTTTATATGATCTGTGATGAATAAACTTCTCTACTGGTGTTGTCTCTTATAATCTGCTGCCATTCAGACTTCACCGTGCGTGTTAAAGGTATATGTAGACACACCACAGGATTATGTGCTGCTGTGAGTTGAATTGTAGCAAAAAGGGGGTTAGTTAGTGTAGTAAGTTTTAAAGTCCTACCATTCTCAGAGTATATGAGGACTAGTGAAAAAATTGTTTGAAGAAGCCTTAAAAAATGGTTGTGCATTGCGAGAAACCGATGCTTTTTTCGGTTCTCCTGATCCACCCTGGATGGCAATCGAATGGGTGGATGAATTAAAAAAAAAAAAAAAAAAGGGGGGGGGGGGGGGTAGCCTGCACAGTTGTTTTTGTCTGCTAGCAAGAGTTTTTTGTTAGCTCTGAAATGTGATTGGTCGGGCGAGAGAGTTTTAACCAATGAAACCAAACGGATGTGATTGCCTTCTTTGCCGTCCGTTCAAGCAGTGTTGACACCGTAGATGGCCTTTGCTATTGCCCTCATCTAGTACGGTGTGTCTCATCCAGAGAATCCGACAAAAGGATTGGTATCTCACGATGCAATAAAAAGTTTTTTAAGGCTTCTTTGAGCATCGTTCTTATAGCTAGTCCTCGTATACTCTGAGAGTGGTAAGACTTTAAACTCAACAAAACAGAACAGAGCAGCGGTGTGTCGTAATTCTAGCCA
>JAPXFY010000505.1:52500-55615 GCA_030674185.1 Monoplex corrugatus | reverse complement strand
CACCACACACACCACACACACACATCACACATCACGACACAACACACACCACACACACACACTACACACACACACACACAACACACATAACACACACACACACACACACACACACACACACACACACACACACATACACACACACACACACACACACACACACACACAACAACACACAACACACCACACAACACAACACACACACAAACACACACACCCCACACACACATCACACACACACACACACACACACACACAACACCACACACACACACACACACACACACAACAACACAACACATATACACACAAAACACACACACAATACACACACACACACACACACACACAAACACACACACACACACACACACACACACACACACACACACACACACACACACACACACACACACACACACCACACACACACACACACAAAGAGGAAGAGAAAAATGTGTCCTCTAACAAAACACGAACACCACTTGTGGTACACAGGAACAGAATGTAATTCACCACACCGCCACACGCCTGTTGTATGTCTGTAAGCATGCAAAGGTCTTTGTAGTGCTGAACAATGTCGACGCTTACGAAGTTCATTCCGCAGAAAGTACCCAGCAAGAGTGTTTCAGAGATCAGTCTCTGTGGCAGAATTGTCAGCGGAACAGACATCACTACCAGGACTGAATATTTAAAAACCCATTACAATTGTCAAAATGGGCGTGGTGTTTTAGTCCCAACTGGCTCCTCACAGTGGAGTATGTCGTTGTAGGCGCATTGGAAAGACTGGGATGGCAAAGATGTATTCTGTCCATTTCACTGAGCGTCACTGACGGCCTTCTTCTATTGGACTTATTTCAAGAGGGATTCACTGCGCTCGGACAGCTCCATATGCGTTCCACCCAAATCCACCAAGATTTATCTGACAGATTTCCTGAGCCTGCATAAAACCCTATGTGATGGCAAGGTCTTGAAATGGGGAAAGGGGAGAAGGGACCTATCAAACATTGAGCTGACACTACCAGAATGATGGAAACATTAAGATGGGCAGCCAACAGGCCAGTGGACCTATCAAACACTAAGCTGACACCACCAGAATGATGGCAACATTAAGATGGGCAGCCAACAGGCCAGTGGACCTATCAAACACTATTCTGACATCAGCAGAATGATGGAAACATTAAGATGGACAGCCAACAGGCCAGTGGACCTATCAAACACTATTCTGACACCAGCAGAATGATGGAAACATTAAGATGGACAGCCAACAGGCCAGTGGACCTATCAAACACTAAACTGACACCAGCAGAATGATGGAAACATTAAGGTGGGCAGCCAACAGGCCAGTGGACCTATCAAACACTAAACTGACACCAGCAGAATGATGGAAACATTAAGGTGGGCAGCCAACAGGCCAGTGGACCTATCAAACACTAAACTGACACCAGCAGAATGATGGAAACATTAAGGTGGGCAGCCAACAGGCCAGTGGACCTATCAAACACTAAACTGACACCAGCAGAATGATGGAAACATTAAGGTGGGCATGCCAACAGGCCAGTGGACCTATCAAACACTAAGCTGACACCAGCAGAATGATGGAAACATTAAGGTGGGCAGCCAACAGGCCAGTGGACCTATCAAACACTAAGCTGACACTATCAGAATGATGGAAACATTAAGATGGGCAGCCAACAGGCCAGTGGATCTATCAAACACTAAGCTGACACTATCAGAATGATGGAAACATTAAGATGGACAGCCAACAGGCCAGTGGACCTATCAAACACTAAGCTGACACTATCAGAATGATGGAAACATTAAGATGGACAGCCAACAGGCCAGTGGACCTATCAAACACTATTCTGACACTATCAGAATGATGGCAACATTAAGATGGGCAGCCAACAGGCCAGTGGACCTATCAAACACTATTCTGACACTATCAGAATGATGGAAACATTAAGATGGGCAGCCAACAGGCCAGTGGACCTATCAAACACTATTCTGACACTATCAGAATGATGGCAACATTAAGATGGGCAGCCAACAGGCCAGTGGACCTATCAAACACTATTCTGACACTATCAGAATGATGGCAACATTAAGGTGGGCAGCCAACAGGCCAGTGGACCTATCAAACACTATTCTGACACTATCAGAATGATGGAAACATTAAGATGGGCAGCCAACAGGCCAGTGGACCTATCAAACACTATTCTGACACTATCAGAATGATGGCAACATTAAGGTGGGCAGCCAACAGGCCAGTGGACCTATCAAACACTATTCTGACACTATCAGAATGATGGAAACATTAAGATGGGCAGCCAACAGGCCAGTGGACCTATGAAACAGTAAGCTGACACCACCAGAATGATGGAAACATGAAGACGGGCAACCAACAGGCCAGTTTTTAATGTTGCGGACTGGGATTGAATTCAAGATTTAAATATAAAGTGCATCGACCACGAAACGAACCCTTGTCACCCGCGTGGCAGGCGATTATTCTACCGCTAGACCTTCTTCGGATTTATCGACAAACACCGCATGTGTCTGTATCTTTCTGGCCCAATTGACGCTAGAATATTATAACGAAAATGATAGACTACGGCCCTGTGGTGAACATCCAATCAACAATGGATGTCCATAGCATCAGCGATACCATTTCCATTCTGATGGAGTGATGTAGAAGTTAAAACAGGTTAAAAAAAAACAACATGTTTTGGAAGAGCAGAGAGTTATGGAAATATTTAACATCAAAACCACACACCTTGTAAAATATTCAGTGGATCGCATTTGAAACTGTCTCCAACGAACACTTAACTTCGAAGAGAAAATTGAAAATTGCATATTTTGTTTATGAGGGAATCAGGGAATTTGGACAAAACCATATTCGCTCCATCTCCAATCTGCCAGAGTGGATTAGGAAGGTTACTGGAACCTTTGCGTAACAGTATACACACAGGTGATATTTTTTGTTTGTTTGTTTGTTTTGTTTGTTTGTTTTACACGAAAAATGATAATACTTATATTCTTTTTTTGTGAGATTTTAAAACAAATATTTTTGTTTATTTTTGTTTAAGATCATTGGACTCAGGGAGGTTACCTTTGT
>JAPXFY010000505.1:5000-20000 GCA_030674185.1 Monoplex corrugatus | reverse complement strand
GAGACAGACCAAGAGACAGACAGACAAGAGACAGACCAAGAGACAGACTAAGAGACAGACCAAGAGACAGACCAAGAGACAGACCAAGAGACAGACCAAAGACAGACCAAGAGACAGACCAAGAGACAGACCAAGAGACAGACCAAGAGACAGACCAAGAGACAGACCAAGAGACAGACGAAGAGACAGACCAAGAGACAGACCAATAGACAGACAAAGAGACAAACCAATAGACAGACAAAGAGACAGACCAAGAGACAGACAAAGAGACAGACCAAGAGACAGACCAAGAGACAGACCAAGAGACAGACCAAGAGACAGACCAAAGAGACAGACCAAGAGACAGACAAAGAGACAGACCAAGAGACAAACCAAGAGACAGACAAGAGACAGACCAAGAGACAAACCAAGAGACAGACCAAGAGACAGACCAAGAGACAAACCAAGAGACAGACAAAGAGACAGACCAAGAGACAGACCAAGAGACAAACCAAGAGACAGACAGAGAGACAGACCAAGAGACAGACAAAGAGACAGACCAAGAGACAAGACCAAGAGACAGACAAAGAGACAGACAAAGAGACAGACAAAGAGACACCAGGACAACGAGACAAACCAAGAGACAGACCAAGAGACAGACCAAGAGACAGACAAAGAGACAAACCAAGAGACAGACAGAGAGACAGACCAAGAGACAGACAAAGAGACAGACCAAGAGACAGACCAAGAGACAGACAAAGAGACAGACCAAGAGACAGACCAAGAGACAAACCAAGAGACAGACCAAGAGACAGACCAAGAGACAGACAAAGAGACAGACCAAGAGACAGACCAAGAGACAACAAGAGACAGACAAGAGACAGACCAAGAGACAGACAAAGAGACAGACCAAGAGACAGACCAAGAGACAGACCAAGAGACAGACCAAGAGACAGACCAAGAGACAGACAGACAGACCAAGAGACAGACCAAGAGACAGACCAAGAGACAGACAAGAGACAGACCAAGAGACCAGACCAAGAGACAGACCAAGAGACAGACAGACAGACAAAGAGACAGACCAAGAGACAGACCAAGAGACAGACCAAGAGACAGACCAAGAGACAGACCAAGAGACAGACCAAGAGACAGACCAAAAGACAGACCAAGAGACAGACAAAGAGACAGACAGAAATAGAGGACAGACCAAGAGACAGACAAGAGACAGACCAAGAGACAGACCAAGAGACAGACAAGAGACAAACCAAGAGACAGACAAGAGACAGACCAAGAGACAGACCAAGAGACAGACCAAGAGACAGACCAAGAGACAGACCAAGAGACAGACCAAGAGACAGACCAAGAGACAGACCAAGAGAAGACCAAGAGACAGACAAAGAGACAGACAAAGAGACAGACCAAGAGACAGACCAAGAGACAGACCAAGAGACAGACAAGAGACAGACAAAGAGACAGACCAAGAGACAACCAAGAGACAAACAAAGAGACAGACCAAGAGACAGACCAAGAGACAGACCAAGAGATAGACAGATAGACAATCCAAGAGACAGACCAAGAGACAGACAGACAGACCAAGAGACAGACAAGAGACAAACCAAGAGACAGACCAAGAGACAGACCAAGAGACAGACAGACAGACCAAGAGACTGACCAAGAGACAGACCAAGAGACAGACAGACAGACCAAGAGACTGACCAAGAGACAAACCAAGAGACAGACAGACAAACCAAGAGACAGACCAAGAGACAGACCAAGAGACAGACCAAGAGACAGACAGACAGACCAAGAGACAGACCAAGAGACAGACCAAGAGACAGACAGACAGACCAAGAGGCAGACAAGAGATAGACCAAGAGACAGACCAAGAGACAGACAGACAAACCAAGAGACAGACCAAGAGACAGACCAAGAGACAGACAAAGAGACAGACCAAGTGACAGACAAAGAGACAGACCAAGAGACAGACCAAGAGACAGACAAAGAGACAGACCAAGAGACAAACCAAGAGACAGACCAAGAGACAGACCAAGAGACAGACAGACAGACCAAGAGACTGACCAAGAGACAGACCAAGAGACAGACAGACAGACCAAGAGACTGACCAAGAGACAAACCAAGAGACAGACAGACAAACCAAGAGACAGACCAAGAGACAGACCAAGAGACAGACCAAGAGACAGACAGACAGACCAAGAGACAGACCAAGAGACAGACCAAGAGACAGACAGACAGACCAAGAGGCAGACCAAGAGATAGACCAAGAGACAGACCAAGAGACAGACAGACAAACCAAGAGACAGACCAAGAGACAGACCAAGAGACAGACAAAGAGACAGACCAAGTGACAGACAAAGAGACAGACCAAGAGACAGACCAAGAGACAGACAAAGAGACAGACCAAGAGACAAACCAAGAGACAGACCAAGAGACAGACCAAGAGACAGACCAAGAGACAGACAAAGAGACAGACCAAGAGACAGACAGACAAACCGCCTGTGCCGCTTTCGCCTTCTGTCCCGTCGGTGCCGCCTTCGTCGCCACCTCGGCCGCCACCATATGACTGTGATAGGCTGAAACTATGCCTTTTTAATGCTCAGTCAACATGCACTGATGGCAAAGCCGAAGTCATTGCTGATTTTATCGCAGATGAGCATGTTGACATTGCTTTTATCACAGAGACATGGCTTAACCCCCTTGGTCACGAACCTATACATGCTAGCCTCACTCCGAGTGGTTACAGGCTTGCTTCTTTCCATCGATCATCCCGAGGTGGCGGTATCGCCATCCTCTACAACGACTCACTCCATTCCCGCCTATCTTTCTCGCAGTCTCTGCCTTTCTCCCATCCTTCTTTCGAGCACGTTGAAGTATCCTTCCAATCCACCCCTCACCCCATCACCTTCTCCTGTGTCTATCGACCCCCACCTAGCTCTGCCAACAAACTCACCACATCCACGTTTCTCTCTGACTTTGACCAATTGCTTGACCACTACTGCCTCTTACCTGGAAATCTCATCATTCTAGGTGACATCAATGTCCACTATGACAACACTCACCGTTAGACACAAGACATATCATCAACTCTCTGTCCAATCACAATATGACTCAACACAATTCTGAACCAACCCATCAAAAAGGTCACATTCTTGACTGCATCATTTCTCGTGATCACCACAATTCCGCTACTGACAACTGCTTAGTTCTTTCTACCCGTCTAACTTCAGCCCTTCCATCTGACCACTCTGCAATTCTCTGTTCTCTCGACATTTCTCCTCCTTCCCGTACCATGCGCACAGTGACTCGACGCAATCTCAAATCTATCGACCTCTCCACATTTTTATCTGATGCCTCCCGTCTCCTTTCTGAAAAGTCACATAACCTTGCCGATGAATTATATACTACTCTCTACCATCTTCTGGACACTCATGCTCCAGCCACAACCCGTCTTTTACCTGACCGCCCCCCTACCCCCTGGCTCACTCATGAGATCGCCTGTGCAAAACGTGCCCGCCGCAGAGCAGAGCGCCGCTGACGCAAATCCAAACTCACTGTACACAGGCAACTTTTCCAAGCCTCTAAAATAAAAGTATCCACCCTAATTGCATCAGCAAAAACAAGCTATTTCCAAACCAAAATCCTGAATGCCTCTTCTTCAAAAGAACTCTTTACAACCATGAATCATCTCCTTGGCACACGAAAAGATTTACCTCTCCCAACAAAACATACAAATGAAGAACTCCCATCTGTATTCTCCAACTATTTCACCACCAAAATACAAACTCTTCGTCACAGGCTTGACAGGACACCCTGTCAACCATGCTCACCTGACCCTTCCTTCTCTGGCACACCTCTTACTACTTTTACCCCAGTCTCACAAGAAGAAATTTTCAACACAATCAGATCCATGTCGTTCAAAACCTGCGAACTGGATCCTCTTCCAGGTTCTCTCTACTATGACTGTCTCCCTACTCTCCTCCCATTCATCACTGACATCATCAACACTTCTCTTCAAACTGGAACTGTCCCAGATTCTTTCAAGTCTGCTATTGTTCACCCTCTCCTCAAGAAACACAATTTAGACCCAAATGAACTGAAAAATTACCGGCCTATCTCTAATCTCTTTTTCTTGTCAAAACTCCTTGAAAAAGTCGTCCTCAACCAGCTGAACTCTCACCTGTCTGCCAACAATCTCCTCAATCCTTTCCAGTCAGCCTACCGCCAGTGCCATAGCACTGAAACTGCCCTACTACACATTCTCAACAATCTCCTCCTTGAAACTGATACTGGCAAAGTCTCTCTCCTCACACTCCTTGATCTGTCTGCAGCCTTTGATACCATTGATCATGGTATTCTCCTTTCTAGACTTCATCATACTTTTGGCATCTCTGACATTGCTCTGTCTTGGTTCACTTCATATCTATCAAACAGAAAACAAACCGTTCTCATCAATGGCACTTACTCTCAACCTGCATACCTGACCTGTGGTGTTCCACAAGGATCTGTCCTTGGCCCTGTTCTTTTCACTCTTTACACCTCCCCCCTGTCCACCATCATCAACTCCCACTCTATAAAACACCATTTCTATGCTGATGACACCCAACTTCAAGACAGTGACTCACCTGATAATGTACAGCGCCTGTTGACTCGCACCACTGAGTGTTACTCAGACATTAAGAACTGGATGACGTTCAACAAACTTCAGGTTAATGACGACAAGACAGAAGCTATCCTCATTGGCACCCGTCAGAAACTTTCTCAGCTGCCTCCTCTTTCTCTCCCATTATGTAACACATCAGTCCCAATTTCTGATTCAGCTAAAGACCTTGGTGTCTGCATTGACTCTACCCTCTCCATGAACAACTTTGTTTCTCAAACTGCCAGATCCTGCTACTATCATCCCCATCGTATAAGGCTGATCAGGAAGTATCTCTCTGTCGAAACAACTGCAAAACTCGTTCTCTCCTTCATAATGTCCCGCATTGACTATTGCAATTCACTCCTGTCTGGTCTTCCTGCATCCACCATTCACATCCTACAGCGCATTCAAAACAATGCTGTACGCCTTGTACTCAAAAAGAAAAAAGCTGACCACATATCTCCTCTCTTGGCACAACTTCACTGGCTCCCTGTATCAAAGCGCATACAGTACAAACTAGACACATGTGCTACAAAAGCCTCAATAACGCAGCCCCAGATTACCTGTCAAGCCTACTTGAGATCTATGTTCCCTCACGTACCCTCCGCTCTGCCTCCGATCCTCAGACTTTTCGCTTTCCACGCACCAAGCTCAATACCTATGGTCCACGAGCCTTCTCTGTTTCTGGTCCACTCTCCTGGAACAAACTTCCTCTCTCAGTCCGTGAGCAACCTACTTTTGTCTCCTTCAAGTCCGCTCTCAAAACTCACCTTTTCTCCTCCGCATAAAATCCTAACCTCACTCAACCCCCCCCCCCCTCCGCAGCCTGTCTCCGCTCGGAGGGGAATCACATGGTTATAATATATAATTGTATATGCTATGCTCTCTATAATTTTAAATTGCTTTTATTCTTGCTTTTATTGCTTTTATTCTTTCTCCCCATTTGTAGCCATGCGTGTGTGTGAGTGTGTGTGTGTGTGTGTGTGTGTGTGTGTGTGTGTGTGTGTGTGTGTGTGTGTGTGTGTGTGTGTGTGTCAGTGTGTGTGCGTGCGTGTGTGTGTGTGTGCATTCGTGCGTGCGTGCTTCCGTGTGTGTCTGCTTCAGCGCTTAGATTTGATTTTATCAAGATTTTGAGCTATATAAATATTGTAATTAATTAATTAATTAATTAATTAATTAACCAAGAGACAGACAGACAGACCAAGAGACAGACCAAGAGACAGACAGACAGACCAAGAGACAGACAAAGAGACAGACCAAGAGACAGACAAAGAGACAGACCAAGAGACAGACCAAGAGACAGACCAAGAGACAGACCAAGAGACAGACCAAGAGACAGACCAAGAGACAGACCAAGAGACAGACCAAGAGACAGACCAAGAGACAGACCAAGAGACAGACCAAGAGACAGACCAAGAGACAGACCAAGAGACAGACCAAGAGACAGACCAAGAGACAAAGAGACAGACCAAGAGACAGACAAAGAGACAGACTAAGAGACAAACCAAGAGACAGACCAAGAGACAGACCAAGAGACAGACAAAGAGACAGACCAAGAGACAGACCAAGAGACAGACCAAGAGACAAACCAAGAGACAGACCAAGAGACAGACAAAGAGACAGACAAAGAGACAGACAAAGAGACAGACAAAGAGACAGACAAAGAGACAGACAGAGAGACAGACAAAGAGACAGACCAAGAGACAGACCAAGAGACAGACCAAGAGACAGACCAAAAGACAGACCAAGAGACACACAAAGAGACACACAAAGAGTCAGACAAAGAGACAGACAAAGAGACAGACCAAGAGACAAACCAAGAGACACACCAAGAGACAGACAAAGAGACAGACCAAGAGACAAAGAGACAGACCAAGAGACAAAGAGACAGACCAAGAGACAGACCAAGAGACAGACCAAGAGACAGACCAATAGACAGACCAAGAGACAGACGAAGAGACAAACCAAGAGACAGACCAAGAGACAGACCAGGAGACAGACCAATAGACAAACCAAGAGACAGACCAAGAGACAGACAAAGAGACAGACCAAGAGACAGACAAAGAGACAGACCAAGAGACAGACAGACAGACAAAGAGACAGACCAAGAGACAAACCAAGAGACAGTCCAAGAGACAGAAAAAGAGACAGACCAAGAGACAGACCAAGAGACAGAGAAAGAGACAGACCTAGAGACAGACAGAGAGACAGACGAAGAGACAGACCAAGAGACAGACAAAGAGACACACAAAGAGTCAGACAAAGAGACAGACCAAGAGACAGACCAAGAGATAGACAGACAGACCAAGAGACAGACCAAGAGGCAGACCAAGAGACAGACCAAGAGATAGACAGACAGACCAAGAGACAGACCAAGAGACAGACCAAGAGACATACCAAGAGACAGACCAAGAGACAAAGAGACAGACCAAGAGACAGACCAAGAGACAAAGAGACAGACCAAGAGACAAAGAGACAGACCAAGAGACAGACCAAGAGACAGACCAAGAGACAGACCAAGAGACAAAGAGACAGACCAAGAGACAGACCAAGAGACAAAGAGACAGACCAAGAGACAGACCAATAGACAAAGAGACAGACCAAGAGACAGACCAAGAGACAAAGAGACAGACCAAGAGACAGACCAAGAGACAAAGAGACAGACCAAGAGACAGACCAAGAGACAAAGAGACAGACCAAGAGACAGACAAAGAGACAGACCAAGAGACAAAGAGACAGACCAAGAGACAGACCAAGAGACAAAGAGACAGACCAAGAGACAGACCAAGAGACAGACCAAGAGACAGACCAAGAGACAGACCAAGAGACAGACCAAGAGACAGACCAAGAGACAGACCAAGAGACAGACCAAGAGGAATAGACCAATCGACAGACCAAGAGACGGACGAAGAGACAGACCAAGAGACAGACCAAGAGATAGACCAATCGACAGACCAAGAGACAGACAAAGAGACAGACCAAGAGACAAAGAGACAGACCAAGAGACAGACCAAGAGACAAAAGAGACAGACCAAGAGACCAGACAAGAGACAGACCAAGAGACAAAGAGACAGACCAAAAGACAGACCAAGAGACAGACCAAGAGACAGACCAAGAGACAGACCAAGAGATAGACAAAGAGACAGACCAAGAGACAGACAAAGAGACAGACCAAGAGACAAAGAGACAGACCAAGAGACAGACCAAGAGACAGACCAAGAGACAGACCAAGAGATAGACAGAGAGACAGACCAAGAGACAGACCAAGAGACAGACTAAGAGATAGAACAAGAGACAGACCAATAGACAGACCAAGAGATAGACCAAGAGACAAACCAAGAGATAGACAGAGAGACAGACCAAGAGACAGAACAAGAGACAGACCAAGAGACAGACCAAGAGATAGACAGAGAGACAGACCAAGAGACAGAACAAGAGACAGACCAAGAGACAGACCAAGAGATAGACAGAGAGACAGACCAAGAGACAGAACAAGAGACAGACCAAGAGACAGACCAAGAGACAGACAAAGAGACAGACCAAGAGACAGACAAAGAGACAGACCAAGAGACAGACAGACAGACAAAGAGACAGACCAAGAGACAAACCAAGAGACAGTGACAGACCAAGAGACGACAAGAGACAGACCAAGAGACAGACAAGAGACAGACAAGAGACAGACCAAGAGACAGACAAGAGACAGACCAAGAGACAGACCAAGAGACAGACCAAGAGACAAGACCAAGAGACAGACCAAGAGACAAAGAGACAGACCAAGAGACGACAAGAGACAAAGGACAGACCAAGAGACAGACCAAGAGACAGAAGAGACAGACCAAGAGACAGACCAGAGACAAAGAGAGACCAAGAGACAGACCAAGAGACAGACCAAGAGACAAAGAGACAGACACAAGAGACAGACCAAGAGACAAAAGAGACAGACCAAGAGACAGACCAAGAGACAGACCAAGAGACAGACTAGACAGACCAAGAGACAGACCAAGAGACAGACCAAGAGACAGACCAAGAGACAGACCAAGAGGCAAACCAAGAGACAGACCAAGAGATAGACAGACAGACCAAGAGACAGACCAAGAGACAGACCAAGAGACAGACCAAGAGACAAACAAAGAGACAGACCAAGAGGACAGACCAAGAGACAGACCAAGAGATAGACAGACAGACCAAGAGACAGACCAAGAGACAGACCAAGAGACAGACCAAGAGACAAACAAAGAGACAGACCAAGAGACAGACCAAGAGACAGACCAAGAGATAGACAGACAGACCAAGAGACAGACCAAGAGATAGACAGACAGACCAAGAGACAGACCAAGAGACAGACAGACAGACCAAGAGGCAGACCAAGAGACAGACCAAGAGATAGACAGACAGACCAAGAGACAGACCAAGAGACAGACCAAGAGACAGACCAAGAGATAGACAGACAGACCAAGAGACAGACCAAGAGACAGATCAAGAGACAGACCAAGAGACAGACCAAGAGATAGACAGACAGACCAAGAGACAGACCAAGAGATAGACAGACAGACCAAGAGACAGACCAAGAGATAGACAGACAGACCAAGAGACAGACCAAGAGATAGACAGACAGACCAAGAGACAGACCAAGAGACAGACCAAGAGACAGACCAAGAGACAAACAAAGAGACAGACCAAGAGACAGACCAAGAGACAGACCAAGAGATAGACAGACAGACCAAGAGACAGACCAAGAGACAGACCAAGAGACAGACCAAGAGACAGACCAAGAGACAGACCAAGAGACAGACCAAGAGATAGACAGACAGACCAAGAGACAGACCAAGAGATAGACAGACAGACCAAGAGACAGACCAAGAGACAGACCAAGAGACAGACAAAGAGACAGAACAAGAGATAGACCAAGAGACAGACCAAGAGACAGACCAAGAGATAGACAGACCAAGATATAGACAGACCAAGAGATAGACAGCCCAAGAGATAGACAGACCAAGAGACAGACCAAGAGACAGACCAAGAGACAGACAGACCAAGAGACAGACCAAGAGACAGACCAAGAGACAGACCAAGAGACAGACCAAGAGACAGACCAAGAGACAGACCAAGAGACAGACCAAGAGACAGACCAAGAGACAGACGAAGAGACAGACCAAGAGACAGACCAAGAGATAGACAGACAGACCAATAGACAGACCAAGAGACAGACCAAGAGACAGACCAAGAGACAGACCAAGAGATAGACAGACAGACCAAGAGACAGACCAAGAGATAGACAGACAGACCAAGAGACAGACCAAGAGACAGACCAAGAGATAGACAGAGACACAAATCAAGAGACAGACAAAGAGACAGACCAAGAGACAGACAGAGAGACAAACCAAGAGATAGACAGAGAGACAAACCAAGAGACAGACCAAGAGACAGACAAAGAGACAAACCAAGAGACAGACTAAGAGACAGACCAAAAGACAAAGAGACAGACCAAGAGACAGACCGAGAGACAGACACAGAGACAGACCAAGAGACAGACCAAGAGAGAAAGAGACAGACCAAGAGACAGACAGAGAGACAGACCAAGAGACAAAAAGACAGACAGACAGAGACAGAGACAGAGACAGAGAGACAGAGAGCTGAAATGGAGGAAAACAAGATAAGACAAAAACGGAAAGCAAATGTTGATAGGGGAGCTAACCCAGACATGGACACTGTTGACGTTTTCGTTCCAGTCCACATCCCCTGATTACCACCGTTATTAATGGACGAGTCGTCTGCCCACTGGCACTGCATTAGTCACGTGACTGAGCCTGTGGCCGCTTCAACGATCAAACTGAATTGCACAGTTTTTCAGCGGCTGATGTCAACTCGTCCTTTTAGTCTGTCTGGCCACACCAAATTTGTCCTAATAGGGATCAGCCCCCATGATTAGCACAAAGAGCTATGGACTGGTAGGTTTCGGGGTCAAATCTGATCTGTCTTGTTCAAGGGAAAAGAGTGGCTGATTGGTTAAGACGTTCGCCTGTCAATAATTAAAGGCAAAGTTCCAGGGTTTGTTTCTCGTTCAGGCCTCGACTTTTTTTCCTGTTTGACTGGAACATCCAACTGAACGTCTAATCCTTCGAAAAGAGACGGAAAATGAGCTGGGTCCGTGCACCTTCTGGCCTGTGCACGCTAAATATCCCAGGGCAAATGAAAGTTGTGAATAGTAGGGCATTTGCCTAGCTACCCTGGTGCAAAACATTGAACAGAAATGTTGATTTCCCACATCATCTCTTGAAGGCCAGTTAACATTTTTACCTCCCTTGAAGGCCAGTTAACATTCTTACCTCCCTTGAAGGCCAGTTAACCTTCTTACCTCCCTTGAAGGCCAGTTAACCTTCTTACCTCCCTTGAAGGCCAGTTAACCTTCTTACCTCCCTTGAAGGCCAGTTAACCTTCTTACCTCCCTTGAAGGCCAGTTAACCTTCTTACCTCCCTTGAAGGCCAGTTAACCTTCTGACCTCCCTTGAAGGTCAGTTAACATTATGACCTCCCTTGAAGGTCAGTTAACCTTCTTAACTCCCTTGAAGGCCAGTTAACCTTCTGACCTCCCTTGAAGGCCACTTAACCTTCTGACCTCCCTTGAAGGCCACTTAACCTTCTGACCTCCCTTGAAGGCCAGTTAACCTTCTTACCTCCCTTGAAGGCCACTTAACCTTCTGACCTCCCTTGAAGTCCAGTTAACCTTTTTACCTCCCTTGAAGGCCAGTTAAGCTTATTACCTCCCTTGAAGGCCAGTTAACCTTTTTACCTCCCTTGAAGGCCAGTTAACCTTTTTTACCTCCCTTGAAGGCCAGTTAACCATCTTATCTCCCTTGAAGGCCAGTTAACCATCTTACCTCCCTTGAAGGCCAGTTAACCATCTTACCTCCCTTGAAGGCCAGTTAACCTTCTTACCTCCCTTGAAGGACAATTAACCATCTTACCTCCCTTGAAGGCCAGTTAACATCTTACCTCCCTTGAAGGCCAGTTAACCTTCTGACCTCCCTTGAAGGTCAGTCAACATTCTGACCTCCCTTGAAGGTCAGTTAACCTTCTTAACTCCCTTGAAGGCCAGTTAACCTTCTGACCTCCCTTGAAGGCCACTTAACCTTCTGACCTCCCTTGAAGGCCACTTAACCTTCTGACCTCCCTTGAAGGCCAGTTAACCTTCTTACCTCCCTTGAAGGCCACTTAACCTTCTGACCTCCCTTGAAGTCCAGTTAACCTTTTTACCTCCCTTGAAGGCCAGTTAAGCTTATTACCTCCCTTGAAGGCCAGTTAACCTTTTTACCTCCCTTGAAGGCCAGTTAACCTTTTTTACCTCCCTTGAAGGCCAGTTAACCATCTTATCTCCCTTGAAGGCCAGTTAACCATCTTACCTCCCTTGAAGGCCAGTTAACCATCTTACCTCCCTTGAAGGCCAGTTAACCTTCTTACCTCCCTTGAAGGACAATTAACCATCTTACCTCCCTTGAAGGCCAGTTAACATCTTACCTCCCTTGAAGGACAATTAACCTTCTTAACTCCCTTGAAGGCCAGTTAACCTTCTTACCTCTCTGAAGTCTTGACAGAAGGATTTGGTGGCCCTGCACTGCGGCGACGTTGTCTCAAAGGGGAGAGCAGCGTGAGTGTGACATGGTAAACCCACTGTGCCAAAGGAAATGAACATAAACATATAATTATGAATATGAAACATCATCGTGAGATCTCTGGACCATCAACCGGCCCCTACCAAAAAGTTGGGTGTGCTATTGGGCCATTGAGAAAACATGGTCCACACGCAGTCCATTCTCATCCATTTCAGTGTGAGTCATTGCGAGAGTTGTTCAAATGTCCTCACCAACACCACAGGTGTAGATATATCTCTCGGGCCTGGTCGACACCAGTACATAAATATGAAAGGAAGTGCAGAGTGTAGCCTTGTCAAACAGTCACAATCCAGACTACAACTCTGTAGCTTCATGATCATTGTCCCATCTCCATACATCATTACAGCATTGAGAACAAACAAAAAAGAACAAGAAAAAAAAGATGGCGCAAAAACTACAGTGGTTTAAAAAACGAGGCAGCAAAAGTAAAAGAAGTCTTCATGGAGACAAACTCATTTTGTGAACGTCCATTACCAATAGGTATCATCTGCTTGAAATCTTACTGAAGCTCTCGGTATGAAATGCTAGATACCATTTGCTTATACGAGTGCTGTGCTTCCTCTTTTAATACAGTAACCATTATGCTCATGCATTCTATGTCATAAAGAATGACAGTACAGACTGTCAATTAACCCTGAGATAATAATAATAATAATAATTACAATATTTATATAGCGCAAAATCTTGATAAAATCAAATCTAAGCGCTGAAACACACACACACGCATGCACGCACACACACGCACGCACGCACGCACACACACGCACCCACGCACACACACACACACACACACACACACACACCACCACACACACACACACACACACACACACACACACACACACACACACACACACACACACACACACACACACACGGCTATAAATGGGGAGAAAGAATAAAAACAATGGAAAATTACAGAGAGCATATTATATACACTTATATATTGCAATGTGATTCCCCTCCGAGTGGAGACAGGCTGCAGAGGGGATTGAGTGAGGTCAGGATTTTATGCAGAGGAGAAAAGGTGAGTTTTGAGAGCGGACTTGGAGACAAAAGTAGGTTGTTGACGGACTGAGAGAGGAAGTTTGTTCCAGGAGAGCGGACCAGAAACAGAGAAAGCTCGTGGACCATAGTATTGAGCTTAGTGCGTGGAAAGCGAAAAGTCAGAGGATCGGAGGCAGAGCGGAGGGTACGTGAGGGAACATAGATCTCAAGTAGGCTGCGTTATTGAGGCTTTTGTAGCACATGGTGTCTAGTTTGTACTGTATGCGCTTTGATACAGGGAGCCAGTGAAGTTGTGCCAGGAGAGGAGATATGTGGTCAGCTTTTTTTCTTTTTGAGTACAAGGCGTGCAGCATTGTTTTGAATGCGCTGTAGGACGTGAATGGTGGAGGCAGGAAGACCGGACAGGAGTGAATTGCAATAGTCAATGCGAGACATTATGAAGGAGAGAACGAGTTTTGCAGTTGTTTCCATAGAGAGATACTTCCTGATCAGGCTTATACGATGGAGGGAAATGAGATGGCACAGTCCTCAACTTTACAAGAGCTGTGTTCATGTCATCTTCTTTGCTGTGTTATCTTTCGCAGACCTGAATGAAATCAGGTGCCAGTTCACAGCTGTGTGGAATATACTGTACAGAACGTTTTGGTTTTTTATTTTATGTTATTTTGTTTCATTATATTATATTTCATTCATTTCATTTTATTTGTTCTGTTTTATTTTATCTTATTTTGTTTTATTCTATTTTCTTTTATATTATTTTATTTCATTTTACTTTATTTCATTTTATTTTATTTTATTTTATTTTATTTTATTTTATTTATTTTATTTCATTTTACTTTATTTCATTTTATTTCATTTTATTTCATTTTATTTATTTATTTATTTTTTTTTTATTTCATTTTATTTATTTTATTTTATTTTATTTTATTTCATTTTATTTTATTTCATTTTATTTTATTTTATTTTATTTTATTTTATTTTATTTTATTTCATTTTATTTATTTTATTTTATTTTATTTTATTTCATTTTATTTTATTTCATTTTATTTCATTTTATTTATTTTATTTTATTTTCATTTTACTTTATTTCATTTATTTTATTTTATTTTATTTTATTATTATATTTTTATTATATTTTATTATATTTTATTTTATTTTATTATATTTTATTATATTTTATTTTATTTTATTTTATTTTATTTTATTTTATTTATTTTATTTTATTTTATTTTATTTTATTTTATTTTATTTTTTATTTTTTTTAATTTTATTTTTTTTTATTTTATGTATTCACTGCCTCTTAAGGGAGATTCATAGTTGCTCAAAAACGCGCAGCAGTCAAACTGAAGAGCGGACTGGAGAGCAGGAGCTCAAGACAACACAAGACAACACAAGACAACGCAAGACTACACAAGACAACACAAGACAACACAAGACAACACAGGACAACACAAGACAACACAAGACAACACAAGACAACACAAGACAACACAAGACAACACAAGACAACACAAGACAACACAAACAACGCAAGACTACACAAGATAACACAAGACAACACAGGACAACACAAGACAACACAAGACAACACAGGACAACACAAGACAACACAAGACAACACAAGACAACACAAGACAACACAGGACAACGCAAGACAACGCAAGACAACGCAAGACAACACAAGAC
>JAPXFY010005052.1:10000-16047 GCA_030674185.1 Monoplex corrugatus | reverse complement strand
AACGCCACCAACAGCAATGCTGGCAGGGGCACAGTCACATTTAGTTTCAGTTTCAATTTCTGAAGATGACGTCTACGCGCTCGGAATAAATTCCATATGCACTAACGTCACAGATGCCATGTGATGGAGAAGATCCAGAATGATCACGGCACAAGCCTTAAGCCTGCACATAAACCCACAAGCTGGCCAGGTCCTGAGGTCCGACCTAGCTAACGTCTCACATCGTAGAAGTCCCAGCAATCAAGGAAGAGGCGTTCTGATGCTCAACGGCTCGTCACGTGGTATATACCCCGGTGTTTCTTCATTCTTTTAAGAGGCATGAATGAGTGTAGGGTGTGTGACCCGTGTGTAACCTACATGACACTGTCTCTTTCTTACGGTTCCCTGCAGCAGATGGGAGAATTTCTTTCAGGCTGGGGCGGATTTAGAAAAGTTTGTTGTCTGTCTGTTCATTCCGATCCCCCTGCCACAGATTTCTCACGTAACTGTGTACTTTGGATTTCACATCTATGTAAGGAATCAAGGGTTTAGACATCTTTTCCCTTGTGGCATTCTTGGCCAGGTAGTCAGCTTTTTCACTGCTTCCAATACCAGCATGGCCAGGAATCCGGGCAAAAACACTCCGGTAACCTTTATTAGGAAAAAAAAGTTTGTTATCTGTCTGTTTATTCCAGTCCTGCCAACGAGCATGTCTGGCATTTCTCCATAAGTGTATACACCGAAAGAGGGTTTGGGTACAGTAGGTCTGCACACACGATGTCCTGGAAGATCGGGAAAAATATTTTTCACCCTGTACCCACGAGGTTGATGTGTTTGGTTGGATTGAACCCCGGACCTTTTTATTGCAGGTTCCATCTTCACCTACCTGTCAGATTGCTTCTTCGTCTCTATGTCTATCAGCCTTTCTGTAGTGTTATGCTTATATGTGTGTACATGTATGTGTATGTGTATGTGTATGTATGTGTATGTGTATGTGTATGTGTATGTGTGTGTGTGTGTGTTTGTGTGTATGTGAGTGTGTGTATTTGTGTGTGTGTGTGTGTTTATGTGCATGTGTGTGGTTGTATATATATATATACATATATAAAATATATATATCTGTGTGTGTGTGTGTGCGTGTGTGTGTGTGTGTGTGTGTGTGTGTGTGTGTGTGTGTGTGTGTGTGTGTGTGGTGTGTGTGTGTGTGTATGTGTGTGTGTTTTTCTGCAAATTCTGGTAAAGTAGCGTTAATAATTAGTGTGTCCATCATTATCTACATCAACATGACTGTTTACAATGGACTCTTTATACCGACATTTTAAACTACAAAATACTAGTGCAAATTGCTATGAACACCATTTTTATTTTCCTTCCCCGCATTTGAAACATTCGACTGAGGTTAACAGACCACAAGACAAGGTATCACGGTACTAAAAAAACATTCAGAACATATCCTTGTGACACTCTTGTCTGTTTAAAACAGAAGTGTGTCACACACACACACACACACACACACACACACACACACACACACACACATCACACACACACACACACACACACACACACACACACACACACACACACACACACACACCACACACACATCAATATCAATGTCCATACTGACATTGACAATTGTGAAAAAGATTTGAAGCTAAAAAGATTGACTAAATCACAAACCACTCATTAATCAATATAAACGACAGAAACCACCGACTAATCAATAGAAACGACACAAACCACACCACTACTCAATAAAAACGACACAAAACCACCCACTGATCAACATAACGTCACAAACCACCAGCTAATCACTATAAACGTCACAAACCACCCACTGATCAAAATAAACGTCACAAACCACCCACTGATCAATATAAACGTCACAAACCACCCACTAATCAATATAAACGTCACAAACCACCCATCGATCAATATAAACGTCACAAACCACCAGCTAATCAATATAAACGTCACAAACCACCCATTGATCAAAATAAACGTCACAAACCACCAGCTAATCACTATAAACGTCACAAACCACCTATTGATCAAAATAAACGTCACAAACCACCCACTGATCAATATAAACGTCACAAACCACCCACTAATCAATATAAACGTCACAAACCAACCTCTAATCAATATAAACGTCACACACCACCCACTAATCAATATAAACGTCACAAACCACTCTCTAATCAATATAAACAACACAAACCATCCTCTAATCAATATAAACGTCACAAACCACCCACTAATCAATATAAACGTCACAAACCACCCTCTAATCAATATAAACGTCACAAACCACTCTCTAATCAATATAAACAACACAAACCACCCTCTAATCAATACAACCGACACAAACTACCCACTAATCAATAAAAACGAGACAAACCACCCACTAATCAATATAAACGTCACAAACCACCCTCTAATCAATATAAACGTCACAAACCACCCACTAATCAATATAAACGTCACAAACCACTCTCTAATCAATATAAACAACACAAACCACTCTCTAATCAATACAACCGACACAAACTACCCACTAATCAATAAAAACGAGACAAACCACCCACTAATCAATATAAACGACACCAACCAACCACTGATCAATATAAACGACACAAACCCACCAATTAATCAATCGTCGTTATCGTTGTGAACGGTATTCAAGAATTTTATCAACATCAATCTGGTTACTCATCATCATCGTCATCATCGTCGTCATCATCATCATCATCATCATCATCATCATCATCATCATCATCATCATCATCATCATCATCATCATCATCATCATCATCATCATCACCATCATCATCATCATCATCACCCTGCCAATTGGCGCTGGCGATCATGGCCCTCCATACGAATCTATCTTTCGTCGCTGCAAGGACTTCTCCCATCCTCTCTGTCTTCATCCACTGCGGAAGTCCGTCCAATATTTCTCCCCGGGTCTACGTGGTGCTCTTTTTATTGTTATTTTTTTTTATTCATGCAAATCTGGTAACTAACTAGAAGCACTTTCTTCCGACAATGGTAACACCACCAGTGCATAGAGCTGAAATAACAAGGCAACTGTCCAGAGAATCATATGCTTGTGTCAGATGTCTTGGTAACAGAATCATTGCCTGCACTCTGAGCCTTACCTCTGTTAAACAGCTCTTTGAAAGTGTCTCGGAAACGCGTGCTCATAGTGTAATAAATGACAAAGTTGAAACTGCTGTTAACAGCAGCGATGAGATGCATCAGAGACACGGTGGCGAACATTGTGTTTTCGTATCGCATCCCTGGCTGAAAGTCATACACCACTAGAGTCACCAGAGGTCGAACGACAGAGGGGATGCTGCAGATGGTGTACATGACGCAGACGACAAACAACATCCGGGTCACTGAGGCCTCTCGTCCGTCTGCTGAGGAATTCTGAAAAGAGATTGGTAAAACAGGCTCGGATTTGTGAGGTGGCGTAGAGAGACGAAGAGAGACGAAGAGAGAGAGAGAGAGAGAGACAGACAGAGAGACAGAGACAGAGAGAGAGAGAAAGAGAGAGAGATAGAGATAGAGAGAGAGACAGACAGACAGAGACACGAAGAGAGACGAAGAGAGAGAGAGAGAGACAAAGAGAGAGAGAGAGAGAGAGAGAGAGACAGACAGACAGAGACAGAGACAGAGAGACGAAGAGAGAGAGAGAGACAAAGATTGAGAGAGAGAGAGAGAAAGAGAGAGAGAGACAGAGAGACGAAGAGAGAGAGAGAGAGAGAGAGAGAGAGACAAAGACAAAGAGAGAGAGAGACAGACAGACAGACAAACAGACAGACAGACAGAGAAAGAGAAGACAAGAGCAAGAAGAGGTCAACAAAAGATGTCTATTCACAAGGGTAGTGGAATAACCACACCAAGAAAAGTTGTGTTCTGTACTTCTGTTACACTTGATCTTCAATCAGGAAGGGTCCGCACTAAGACAAACATAACACCAACAGAGAAATCAAAGACTGGAAAGAAAACAACAACAACAAACAAACACCCCCCCCCAAAAAAAAAAACCCCAAAAAACAACAACAACAGAGACAATAATAATAATAAGAAAGTGATTTTCTTATACAGTCATAACCTTCTCCCATCCCCTTTCACTTACACTCGCACTTTTCTGCCGCCAGGCGGCCACAGCGCGCATGCGCACAGCGATAGCGGATGTAGCAATGACGACACCAGTGAAAGCGATGGTAGGGATGATGGCGTTGAAGGTCTGGAAGAGGAACTCGATGGGATCTCTGTTGTCCAGATAAAACTGATTGAACACCGGCCTGTATGACGTGGCATTGGTCACTGGGTCCTGCATGGTGACGACATCAAACTTGATACCAAAAATGCCCAGACAGGCCAGACAGGTGGCGAAAATGACGACAATGACCACCGCCATGTGCCTGTTAGAAGAAGTGATAATGATAAAAGAATTTGTGACAAAATACGTCGTACGCTGAACTGTATGAGACAAGTCATACAACAATTGTGCTGAATTGTACGAAACAAGCTGGAGTGTCTTTGGCACAGAACTGTGCAATAATTATATTGTGTTGAACTGTAGGAGATAAGTAGTACTACAGTTGTACTGAATTGTAAGAAACAAGCTGGGATGTCTTTGGCACTGAATTATGCAACAATTACGTTGTGTTGAACTGCAGAAGACAAACTGGAAGTCTTTTACATCATATTGTGCGACAGTTGTGTTGTGTTGGATTGTACGAGACAAGTCGTACAACAATTGTACTAAATTGTACGAGACAAACTGGATCTGGAGTACCTTTGGCATTGAATTGTGCAACAAACTGGAGACAAATTGGAGAGCTTTTTGCATCACATTGTACGACAATTGTGCTGTGTTGAATTGCAGGGCGATGTACCAAATCAACGACAGTACATTGCAGTATGATATAAGCAACACTATTCGACATACTATTAATGTTTGGGAGTTTTATATTTAATGTGATCTATCTGTCTGTGAGCGTTTCGAGTTTCTTAAGACGTAAAATTCCTCATGATATAGACAGCTGGGCGTACAAAGAATAACCGTTATACACTTATTTTTAGGTTTCTGAACACGTTAGCAAAACCCAAATGTAATGACTTCTCTGCATTTTTTTTACTAGAATCCATGGACCACCAGTCAATCTGGTACAAATCCTTTAAACGCTTTGCTGCTGATAATGTTTGGATCTGTAAAGTGGTGTGAACACCTGGAACTGCATCATGCAAACTTTTAACTCTGCATTTTTTTAAAAGATAGAATGAAAAATAAACGTTGGGTAATAACAATCTTGCCCTGTTGGTGACACTCGACGCCATGCGGCAGGGCACATGATGATGATGAATAGAGCTCCTGTGTTTGTAAGCTAGCTCTATATTTGCATGATGCAGAGTGGGTACAGATTTCGTAAAGAATTAGCAGATGCTCTGTGCCTGCCTTGAGAGGGAATTGTTTCATTGATTTTGATAATGTTGTCTCTAAGTACTTCATGTGAAGAAATACGCACAGGATCAGTCTCAGCCTGGTTCTAGTCTTCTACGTCGTTGTTCACAAAGTCGTTCGAATAAACATATGGCTTATAAAAAGCTCAATCAAAACCTGTGAAGAGAATAATATCACTCTGGGCACTTGGGGTGTAAGTTCTCTCCAGTCTGCAGATATTCTATTATTATTGTTATTATTATTATCATCATCATCACCATCATCATCATCATCATCATCATCATCATCATCATCATCATCATCATCATCATCATCATCATCATCATCATCATCATCATCATCTCATCATCATCATTATTATTGTTATTATTATTATTAGTAGTAGCAGCAGCAGCAGCAGCAGCAGCAGCAGTAGTAGTAGTAGTAGTAGTAGTAGTGGTATTAGTATTAGTAGTATTGTTGTGTTGTTGTTGTTGTTATCATTAGTGGTAGTAGCAGTGGTAGTATTCTTCATTATCATCATCATCATCATCATCATCATCATCACCATCATTATTATTATAATTATGATTATAATGATAATAAC
>JAPXFY010005052.1:0-2500 GCA_030674185.1 Monoplex corrugatus | reverse complement strand
TGTATCGACATGGCAACATTTATGCTATGCATTGACATAGCAACGTTTATGCTGTGATTGACATGGCAACGTTCATGTTATGTATTGACATGGCGATGTTTATGCTATGCATTGACATGGCGATGTTATGCTATGTTTTGACATGGTGACGTTTATGCTATGTTGACATGGAAACGTTTATGCTATGTATTGACATTGTGTCGTTTATGCTATGTATTGACATGGCAATGTTTATGCTATGTACTGACATGGAAATGTTTATGCTATGCATTGACATGGTAATGTTTATGTTATGTATTGACATGGCGACGTTCATGCTATGTATTGACATGGCGACGTTTATGCTATGTATTGACATGGCAATGTTTATGCTATGCATTGCCTTAGCAACGTTTATGCTATGTATTGACATGGCAACGTTTATGCTATGTATTGACATGGCAATATCTATGCTATGTCTTCACATGGCAATGTTTATGCTATACATTGACAAGGCAATATTTATGCTATGTATTGACATGGAAATGTTTATGCTATGTATTGACATGGAAACGTTTATGCTATGTATTGACATGGCGACGTTTATGCTATGTATTGAGATGATTACGTTTATGCTATGTATTGACATGGCAATGTTTATGTTATGTATTGACATGGCAATGTTTATGCTATGTATTGACATGGCGAACGTTTATGCTATGTATTGACATGGCGACGTTTATGCTATGTATTGACATGGCAAGTTTATGTTATGTATGACATGGCAATGTTTATGCTATGTATTGACATGGCGAACGTTTATGCTATGTATTGACATGGCAATGTTTATGCTATGTATTGACATGACGATGTTTATGCTATGTATTGACATGGCGACGTTTATGCTATGTATTGACATGGCGACGTTTATGCTATGTATTGACATGGCGACGTTTATGCTATGTATTGACATGACAATTTCTATGCTATGTATTGACATGGCAACGTTTTATGCTATGTATTGACATGGCAACGTTTATTGTATGTATCTGACATGACAATTTATTAGTATTGACATGACAACGTTTATGCTATGTATTGACATGACAACGTTTATGTGACTATGTATTTGACATGGTGACGTTTATGCAATGTATTGACATGGCAATGGTTATTGTATGTATTGACATGACAATTTTTATGCTATGTATTGACGTGACAACGTTTATTGTATGTATTGACATGACAATTTCTATGCTATGTATTGACATGGCAATGTTTATGCTATGTATTGACAACAGACAGTAGCTTGAAATCAGAGCTAAGTAACAGTACCGCTAGTTCTCAAACAGCACAAAAAGGAAGAAAAATCTGACCTGCCAATATCGACCCAGCATGGGATCAAAAAGTTTGAAGATGCTATGAAGTCGCGTGATCAGCAGAAAGAGGATGTATCCCGTGTCTGAAATGGCCAGGCTGCACACAGTTTGGTTTTCACAGGTTTAGTAAGTTTTTTACATTTGTTTTATCTATTTATTTATTCATTTATTTATTATTATTATTATTATTATTATTATCATTATTATTATTATATTATTAATATTATTATTATTATTATCATTATCATTACTATTACTTTTACTATCATCATCATCATCATCACCATCATCACCACCACCACCACCACCACCATCATCATCATCATCATCATCATCATCATCATCATCATCATCATCATCATCATCACCAATAGTAGTAGTAGTAGTAGTAGTATATCATTATTATTATCATTATTACTATTATTGTTATCATTTCTTCTTCTTCTTCTTCTTCTTCTTATCATCACCATTATTATTGTTATTATTATTATTATTATTATTAATATTATTATCATTATTGTTATTATTAATATTATTATTATTTTCGTTGTTGTTGTTGTCGTCGTCGTTGTTGTTATTGTTGTTGTCGTTGTTGTTGTTGTTGTCGTCGTCGTTGTTGTTATTATTTAGCATTCCAATTTTCCTTTGATGCGTGTGCGCCCGTTGTTTCTGCCACACTGCTAAGGCGTTACCTTGCTGCACAAATTGCATACTCCGCCTGTGTTTTGTTCGTCTTGTTTTCTTTTTTTTTTTTTTTTTTTTTTTTTCATAAACCATTTGATACAACTGGCACTGCTTATGAGATCTTTAACATGCACAGTTGATGTTCTGCGTGTGTGTGTTCTGTTTTGATAAACAATCTGATCATAAGCTGATGTCTCTTTCAACTATCTAAAGTCCTTTGTTGGACGTCTTTCTGACATTCAAAATTGAAAATGTTCTTCACCATTTTGCACTTATCTATCCAATGAAATATGTAAAGCTCCTTTTATCCTTTCCTAATCTATTGAGCGGGCCTCAGTAGCTCAGTTGGTCGAGCGTCGGATCCATGGTTAAGGGGTTCGAATCCCAGGGTGCGCTACATTAAAACTGGCCTTCACGCTGTCCCATCGTAACATCATTGTTGTTCTGGTGGTGTCAGT
>JAPXFY010005051.1:10000-16048 GCA_030674185.1 Monoplex corrugatus | reverse complement strand
ACACGTAACATAGATGATGGTGATGATGATGGTGATGATGATGATGATGATGATGATGACGACGACGACGACGACAATGATGATGTTGATATATATTTATGGTGTGCCAACAGTGCTTACAATTCCTCAATACAAAAGAAATGAATGTATACACGTAACATAGATGATGATGATGATGATGACGACGACGACGACGACGACGATGATGATGATGACGATGTATATTTATGGCGTGCCTAACAGTGCTTACAATTTCTCAATACAAAAAGAAATAAATGTATACACGTAACATACATCCACTAATTTGACACACTAACATCATGCACACACTCTAAATTACATCGAAATATAGGACACTACAAGAGCGCATTAAAACAGAATGCCATAAAATCAATATAACAAAATTAATGTAAACTATTACCAAAATATGACATGAAAGGAATCTATTAATCGTAACTGCGCTAAATCACGGGTTTAGGTAAGCTACTGAATAAAGGAAAATGTGGTTTCTAAGAAGACTGTTGACAATCCCAATTAAACTATTAATTGTAATTGTTCCCCTTCTTACATTCCAACTTCTACTCTCCCCCCCCCCCCATCCCCACCTTTTTTGTGTGTGTCAGTTTTCTTTTTTTCCCCTTTGTGTGTGTGTGTATGTGTGTGTGTGTGTGTGGTGGTGGTCTTTGATTTAATGTCTATTCACTAAAGTGATTTTAGACAAAAAAAAAAAAAAAAAAAAAAAAAAAAAAAGGTGGGGGGGGGGGGGGGGGGGGAGTTGATAGAGGAGGAGTGAAGAAGATATTTGAAAATTGTCAATTTTGAATTTGAGAAAAGATGATCCAGAAAACAACTGTTTTGAAGAGGGGAAGGTAAAACTAACAAATAATGTTACCATAATTATCGATTTAAACAAACAAACTGACAAACAAAATTAGTAAATATCCGGAAGAAATGAATAAAAAGTAAAACTAATAATTGACTAACCACAACAATGAACAAGTCAAATAACATTTTAAAGGTAATTCGCTATAGGACTTTTTGACAGGCTAACAAAAAATTCATACAGTAATGATGATGAGGCAAATATGTCAGAAACTGTACTCACAGATAGTGTTGGAATATGTCGTTTTACCCTAACGCAAGAAAGAATATGACTATGTGTTATCTTCTTTCCACACAGACACACTATGTTATTGGTATATTTTGTTTTGAATGCATCAAGTTTCCATCTGTACATAAGGGACTGTATAGTTCTGCTGGCATGAAGCTGCTTAAGTATTTTGCTAACCTCAAAGTTCATGTGACATTTATCATACTTTTTCTGTTTTAATTGGAACTGCTTCCAGACGTAGTTGTCCACTAAAGTGTAATTCTCGTGCAACGAGAGAGAAAGCTGGATATTGTTTGAATCTGGTGAGTTATTAGCTCCCCGTTTGGCAGCCCTGTCAACTTTATTATTATAACTAAAAGAACTATGAGAAGGTATCCAGCAGAAAGTAATATCAGTGCCTCTTAAAGATAAATTATGAATCAAGTGACTTATTTCCAGAATCATTTCTGATCTTGTTTGTAATTTTGATAATTCAAGAGCCTGAAGTACTGATTTTGAATCAACGCAAAGAAGTATCTGAAAAATTGTCCTAGAAAGACTTATCAGAAAGTTTAAAGCCATTAATATTGCAAAGAGTTCAGCTGTAAAGATAGATTTATCAAGTCCTATGTAGAAAGATTTTTCAATTTTGAGAGCAGGTATTAAAAACGCTGAGCCTGCTTTTCTTTCAATTACTGACCCATCAGTGTAAATTTTCAAATGATCAGAATATACGTCGTTTATATGACATTTAACCTGACTTGCCAGTAAGTTTATATTGTCTCCTTTTTTTAAATTAGTGTGGTGTACGTCAAATCGTGCTCTTTGGAGTTCCCAACTAGGTACTGGCGAAAAGGAAGGTCGTATAGATACAGGATCTACGTCTAGATCAATTCCTGAGCCATTCATGACGTCAGATGTGTATGTTGCAAGTGTGACCTGTGAAGATATTGATTTAGCTCGTTTTGGAAAGTCGGTATCTGATCTCAGTTTAATTTCTGTTTCTGAGATGTTTTCTACGGTAGTGTTTCTTAACAAAAATTTAGTAGAAGCGACTTTCCTTTGCTCATCATGTGGCAACAGTTTGATTTCATTATATGTCCGAAGACAGGAAGCATGCATTGGAAGACCCAGTGCAAGTTTGAAACCTTTACAATCTATGCTCTGCAGTTTTTTTAGTAAGTGTTTCGGTGCACTGAAGAAGATTTCTTGAGCATAGGTTAATTTAGATCTAACAAGCGATTTACAAAGATGAACAAGTGTTGATGAATCTTGACCCCATGTCTGTTTGCGAACTATTTTTATGAAATTTAAACTTTTTTGAGCTTTGGTTAATAAGTATTCAATATGCTGATTCCAAGATAATTTTGCTGTAAGGAAAACTCCTAAGAATTTAATCGACTCGTTAAACTGAAGAAGAGTATCTCCCAGTTTGAAAGTGGGAATATTTACTGGGTTAGCTCCATTATTAAATAAAACTATTTTTGTTTTTTCCAGGGATAGATGTAACCCATTTTCTACCATGTATCGCGCTATTTTATCAAGTTCTAATTGGTAGCATTTGCGTGTATAATTGATACAGCGCAAAGGAGTTTTCTTTTTCATATTTACCTGCATCCACATGCATAAATCGTCAGCATATTGAGCTAAAACTACATGCTTAGATACTTTACTGGGTAAGTCATGCATTAATATCATGAAAAGAAGGGGAGCTATAACGGATCCCTGAGGGATACCCATTTGAAGAATTCGTTTCGTGGAATATACATTTTCAATCCTCGTTTGAAATACTCTGTTTTCTAAGAAACACTTAACATAGCCAAAAATGTGACCTGTCAGCCCAATACTTTTAAATTTGAATAACAATCGGGAGTGCCACACTTGATCGTATGCTTTCGTTATATCAAAAAATGTAGCTAAAACACATTGACGTCTTGCAAATTGTTGTTTTATATTAGTAGTTAGCTTTGTTAGGATCTCTACTGGTGACCTGCCTTTTCGAAATCCTGCCTGATTTACTGGTATTATTTTATTCTTTTCACAATAGTGCATCAGTCTCTTTAAGATTATTTTCTCCATTAGTTTACATACATGTGATGTTAATGCAATTGGCCTGTAGTTTTTCAAATCGGTATTACATTTACCTGGTTTTAATACAGGAACCACTATTGTTTCTTTCCAGTTGTTAGGCATTATCCCACTATTCCAGCATTTTTGAAATATGTCATGTAGCAAGATTATAAAATTTTCTGGTAAATTTTTCAGCATCTCATTGGAAATTGCATCTAGTCCAACTGACGTTTTTTTACTTGGAAGGGACTGAATGGCATCTTTTAATTCTTGAAGTGTGAGTGATGCATTTATGTAGTGAGTATTGTCAGAGGCAGGGTCCTTATATACATCTTTCTTTTCATCTCGTTCCCTATAATTTCTATCAGAGACAGGGAGTCCTTCTACACGACAGGCCTCAGCAAACACGTCTGCAAAAGCTTCTGCTTTTTCCAATGAGCTAGGAATAGGGTTATTTTCTAGCTTTATTGGAATTGATGGCAACTTAATCCCGTTTTTCATTAATTTTAGTTTTTCCCAAATCTTTATCGTGTCTTTGTGGTTATTTACTTCACATGTACAAAAAGATGTCCAGTGTTGTTCTTTGGCTTGCTCTATGATTCTGTTACACTTAATGTTGGCACTTTTCATCGCTGTATGATTTTCAGGTGACCTGTTTGCTAAATAAATTTTGTATTTTTCTTTCTTTTCGTTCACTGCCTTTTGACAGTCCTCATTCCACCAGACATTTCCATGATGTTTTCCTATTTTTGACACTGTAAGTTTTGGAATTGAAATGTTAGCAGCCCTTAAGAGTGAGTTACAGAAAACTTCGTACGTTTCGTTTATGTTCATTGCTTCAGATAGATCTGTTCTTGTCTTTTCAAGGATTGCCTTAAAACTGATCCAGTCAGCGTTTTTATAATTAAACTTGGGTAAACTATCTTGTGGTATGGCTTCTATTTCTGTAGTATGGTTTAGGGTAAGACGTATGGGGATGTGATCTGATCCCAACAAGTCATCCTCTGTTTGCCATGTGGCGTTTGGGGCTAGGGATGGTGAGATTAAAGTAAGGTCGATAGCTGTGGGTCTGTGGGTTGGTATATCGGGGATCCGGGTAACGTGTCCGTTGTTAAGTAAATATAAATTGGAATCTACAATATTTTCAATCAACCTGTTGCTTGTTATGTTTGTACAATACTTTTCCCAAAATGGGGCATGTGCATTAAAATCACCTCCAATTATCCACTTGTCGTCCTGATCTTGAAAGTGTTTTAACCATTCAGTGTTCACAGAGTCTGGGCCTCTTGGTAAGTATACAGAGGCCATATTCACAACTAACGATGAGGAAAATTTTATAATGATTGCACATGATGAAATAAATGCGGTAGATTTAGGTACTGGCGATGATCGTTCACAATAGTTCAGTCCTTCACGAATGTATATAGCTGTTTGTATACGGCCACCGTCATTTACAGAGTCACATATTGGTGGATAATAAAAACCGGATATTTTAGGTAATTTGGTTTTGATGGTATTCAGCGATTGTAGGAGCATGACATGGACGTTTTTAGAAGAGAGATAGTTACTCAAATATGAGATGTTTTTAACAATGGAACGTGCGTTCCACTGAAAAATGTTGATATCACTTACTACACACGTCTTCATGAGGAACGGTTGAATAACTTTAGAACAATATTTAACTTTGAATTAAAAGGTACAAATAGGATAAAAATGAAGTATGTGAACAAGAAAATAATTAAGTAAAACAATATAGCTGAGAACTGAACGAAGAGAAACTGAATCTGGGCTGAATCTAAAATGACCAAGGAGAGAAGAAAAACGGAGATTGAAAGCCGGGTCTTTGTTGATGTCGTTGTCGGTTTGATCTCCTCCTCGGTTTTTCCCAGAAAAGCTGATGGATTTGCCTCCCTAAGTTTCTGGCCAGAACGCTCGCCCCTCTGATGGTTGGATGGACGTCGTCCTGGCTGACTTGAGTGTGACTGATAGTTTGAAGATTGTCATTGTTGACGTATTCGACACTCGCTGCTTTAAGAAGTCGCACTTTTGTTAGGGCATTTAGGAGCTCTCTTTTAGCGTTTAGGTGTTTGTCCCTCACAGGAGCTACCTGACTTAAAACTACCCTGGCTTTTGGAAATTGGGTGTTGATAGTTTTCACACAGGTGTCAAGAGTTGTGCTACATTCAGTGGGCTCCTTTGTTTTTAAATCTGTGATCCCCACATGTAAAACTACACAGTCAGGTTCAGGTGTCAGCTCTTCTTTTGATTTTTCAATTGCAATCTTACAGTCCTCGATGGTATGGATCTTTCTCGTGGCCACCTGAAAACCGTATGAAGAGCCCAGTCTTTTTCCATCCACCTTATTGAGGACTGAGTCGTGAACGATAAGGACACGGGGAAGAACATTTGATTGTGGTCTGGAACGTGTTGACGATAGCGCAGTTTTGACGTCACGGTTAGGTTTTGTGGAGACGTCTGGTCTATGTTTGACGACATTTCTCCTGCCATTTTGTGTCCTCGCCCGATCTTCCAGTTTGGGGGGTTGAGCTGCGCATTCCGCGTAGGTGGAGAATTTGTCCATCGGTGACATGGTGGTGAAGTCACCGTGGACTGCGGAATCCGTCTGGCACGCAACGGTGGTCGTAAGTTTGGTGCACTTATTGACGTCGCGCAGCTCTTTTAACGTTGTATTGTTTTCCAATAAAAGTTTTCTGTCTGAATGTAGCATGGTTGTGAGAATGTGGATTTGTTTAGACATTTCTTGAATGGTGTTGTTTAAAATGTCTATCTCCCTTACCGCCTCTGGACAGCGGCAGCCACATGATGATCTTGATTGTAGCTGTGCGATGTGTGGCTGACTCCTGGATGGTGAAAGGGTGCGACCGGAG
>JAPXFY010005050.1:10000-12500 GCA_030674185.1 Monoplex corrugatus | reverse complement strand
CAACAGCCAGCAGACAACAACAACACAGCATAACAATTCAACAGCAGCAAAAAAAAAATAATTAACAACAACAACAACAGCAGCAATAACAATATTAACAACAACAGCAGCAGCAGCAACAACAACAAGAACATCAACAGCAGCAATAATATTAACAACAACAACAACAGCAGCAATAACAATATTAACAAAACAGCAGCAGCAGAAACAACAACAAGAACATCAACAGCAGCAATAATATAACAACACAACGCTAACATTACAACAACAACAGCAGCAAACAACAGAATAAGCAATATAACAACAAACAACAGCAAGCACACCACCACACCACCACCAACAACAACAACGATCTACAGACAATCTGGTTAAAGCGATAGTCGTCTAGACAATGTCGCTTAAAATGTCATCTAAGCATGAAGATTGTACCACTGCCTGGCGCCCAGATATAGGGGACAGGGATATAGGGAGGGTATATAGTTCTACTTCACGCACTGGGAGATCTAGGCTGTTTAGTAATAGAGTATATTAGTAAATACCTACACACACGCAACAGTCCATCTTACATACAAACAACAGTCACCTATACATCCAGAGCGAGAGGAGAGAGAGAGAGAGAGAGAGAGAGAGAGAGAGAGAGAGAGAGAGAGAAGAGAGAGAGAGAGAGAGAGACAGAGACAGAAGACAGAGACAGAGACAGAGACAAGAGACAGGAGAGAGAGAGAAGATAGATAGAGAGAGAGAGAGAGACAGACAGACAGGACAGAGAGACAGAGACAGAAGAAGACAGACAGACAGACAGACAGAGACAGACAGACATGCCAGTCAGCAGCCAGCCAGCCAGACAGACAGCCAGCCAGCCAACCAGACAGACAGACAGATGGACAGAACAGACAGACAAGAACAGCAGTCAGCCAGCAGCCAGACAGACAGCCACCCAGCCACCCAGCCACAGCACCAGCCACCAGCCACCAGCCACCAGCCACAGCAGCAGACAGACAGCCAGACAGAAGGTAAGAACACACAGCAGCAGACAGAAAAACAGACTAATGGACAAGACCACAAAGCGAGAACTGTTAAAATGGACATGACCCAGTCATGGATGTCAAACTGTATATGTTATGTAGTTAAACGTTTGAATGAAGTGGGGATGCCATTGATTTTTGTGCCAAGATAAACTTGTTACGTTGACTAAATCCTTTTCACGATAATGAGAGAGGTATGGGCGTTTCACGGGCGAGGACTGGTGTAAGTGTGGGTCTGTTTTTTGTTAGGGGACTCTAATGGGTCACCTTCCTTAGGAGTCCTCAAGTTTGTTCAAAAATAATTCCTCGCAGTCGGATGATTTCATCTACCCTCCACTCACATCTGCCATTTACTGTCTGACAGGTTTCCCTATGTGTAAAACTCTATGTGCTAGCAAAAGTCTCATAATGGGGACGGCTTCAGAGGAGCGGAACAGGATCTATGGAAACCTTTAGGTGACATTACAAGAAAGATTGAAGCTTTAAAAAATGGGCGGCAAACAGGACAATTTGTATGTATGTCGCAGAGCTGAGTCTGAACTCAAACACCTCTGTTTTATTTTTCAGTTTATTTTTATTTTATTTCATTTTTCAGTCTTTCAGTCTTTTTCTCATTTTTGTGTGTGTCTAGTGTTTGTTTGTTTGTAACTTACGCTTGACAAAGGCCAGTTGGCCGAAAATTTGCGCCTGTCTTGTTGTATTAAATACGTGTTCATATTCTTGTTTCGTGTTTTTTCTGGTTCATATTTTATTTTATTATTCTATTTTGTTTTATTTTACTTTGTTTTGTTTTATCTTATTTCATTTCATTTTATTCTAATTTATTTTATTTTATTTTTGTTACTTTTTTTTTCAGAAAGCAGACAGCCGACCTGAACTGATGTTGGCCATATGCATTGTTATTGTACGCACATCTGAGCACTCACGTTTGACTGTCATGTGCCATGAGAGAGAGAGAGAGAGAGAGAGAGAAGGAGAGAGAGACAGACAGACAGACAGACGAACAGACAGACAGACAGACAGAGAGAAAGAGAGAGAGAGAGAGAGACAGATAGACAGAGACAGAGAGACAGAGACAGACAAACAGACAGAGAGAGAGAGAGACAGAGAGAGACAGAGAGAGAGATAGAGGGAGAGACAGAGAGAGACAGAGACAGATGAACAGACAGAAAGCGACAGAGACAGACAGAGACGGGCAGAGAGAGCGAGATAGAGAGAGAGAGAGAGAGAGAGAGAAGAGAGAGAGAGAGAGAGAAAGAGACAGAGAGCTAGAGAGGAGAGGAGAGAGAGAGAGAGACAGACAGACAGACAGACAGACAGAGACAGAGAACAGAGAGAAAGTGCGTGAACTTGCGCGTGCGCGTGCGCGTGCGCGTGCGCGTGCGCGTGAGCGGAAAGATAGTGGAAATTCTTGTTACAATTTTGAGACCTGTCTGAGCGAGTGATGGATGGCGTATTGTGTGAAGAGCAGAATG
>JAPXFY010005049.1:12500-15000 GCA_030674185.1 Monoplex corrugatus | reverse complement strand
AGGAGAGAGTAAATGTGACCTCCCAGCACGAAATCAGTCTTAACTATCATTTTGGGTATTTTGAGATATACATATCTCTGGAAAGTGTACATTCTGCTGATTATTTTGGTACTTGAATAAAGCTTGTACTCAAAAAAATGCAGAAGTTATGTATGTTTAAAGTCATTAAGCTGTATGACGGCCATTTTAAGAAAACGGCCTCTAAAGTTTTTGTGTGCTCTCCCACACATTTTCCTTGAATTTCTTTATTTGGTGGCTTTGACCCAGTTTGTTTCTAATTTTCGCTGTCATTATCTGAAAAGTGCACCAAAGAGCTTTCCGTCAGTATATTACATGTGCGGGTACTGTACATGTTACGGTTCATAATAAGAGACAAAAAGAGGTACTTTTGGTAAGAAATTGCGTTCTTTCTGCTGCGATCAGTGCATTAAAATACCATTTTAAATTGATTAATAATATTTTCTCAAGGAAAAAAAAATTCTGTGGGGGATATCTTATAGTCTACAGAAACCAATTTTGAGAAAAAGTCAAAACACCCCAGATAGACCCTCAGTCACCCTTTCAGCTCCTAGTGCTGTTCGACTGACTGCGAGTTAAGACTGATTTCATGGTGGGAGGTCACAAATAATAAAAGATGTGCCCGTACCCAACTCACACACTAGTGTCTTTGTGAAATATAAGCTTCATTAACCCTTTGATTTCCGCACCCCGTTCACCAGCATCCTGCATTGTCAATCATGCTAACAAATCAAAAACTTAACCCGTTGACTCCCTCACCTGAAGGAAGCTGGTGGATAGGGTGAGGGAGTGAAAGAGTTAAGTTTTTGCGGTTGGTGGATAGAATGCAGGAGTTAAAGGGTTAAAAGGAGATGAATGAATCATTTTACAGATAAGTGAAAGACATTTGTTTTTATTGCTGTTGCTGCTGTTGTTGCTGTCTTTTTGGCTAATGTCGCTGTTGTTGTCGCTGTTGTTGTTGTAGTTGTTGTTGTTACTGTCGTTTTTATTTTCTTATATTTTTTTTAAATAATTGTTTATTTCTCTTTGTTTGTTTGTTGCCATGACACAAAATAATTCTCGTCGTTCAGTGAAACAGTCAGTCAGTTAGTCATGTTGTTGTTGTTGTTGTTGTTGACACAAAATGAAACTCACCGTTAGTAACGTACTCAGGTAATCATAATCAAACAACCCATCAGTTGATCAATCACTGAGTCAGCCAATCGCTGAATCAAACAAGTCAATTCATTCCCCATTCATCCGTCAGTCTGACCGTCCATTTATCCACATGTCCCTTCATTTATAGCCATCATTCTATATATCCCAACTACCCATCCATCTTTCCACTCATCTATTCATTCATCCCTGCATCCATCGGCTCACCCATCCGTCCATCTATCGAAACAGCCACCTATCTGTCCATTTGTCTGTTTATCCATCCACCCACACATTTGTCAACATGTCCATCCAACCACAGTCCATCCATCCACCTATCCATCCAGACACTATCCATCCATCCATCCACCATTGATCCGACCATGTATCTATCCATCCACCTATCCGTTCATCCACCATTCATCAAACCATCTATCTAGCCATGCACCTATTCGTTCATCCACCATTTATTCGACCATCTATCTATCCATCCAACTATCCATCCATCCACCATTCATTCAACCATCTATCTGTCCATCCATCCATCCATCCATCCACCATGTATCCATCCACCATTCATTCGACCATCTATCCATCCATCCACCACTGATTCGTACACTTATCCATCTATCGATCCATCCATCCATCCACCCACCATTCATCCGACCATCTATCTAACCATCCACAATCTATCCATCCATCCTCCACTCATTCGTCCATCTATCTATCCATCTACCTATCCATCCACCCACCATCCATTCGACCATCTATCCATCCATCCATCATCCATTCGAACATTTATCTATCCATCCACCTATCCATTGATCCAAACATCTATCCAGCCATCCACCTATCTATCCATCCACCATTCATCCAAATATCTATCTAGTCATCCACCTATCCATCCATCCACCATTCACTCGTCTATCTATCTATCATTCATCGACCATCTATCAGTCCACCATCCATTTACCTATCAATCCATCCTCCACCCATTCATTCATCTATCTATCCATTCAGCTATCCATCCATCCGTCATTCATTAGACCATATATCTAGCAATCCACAATTTATCCATCCGTCCATCCACCACTCATCCGTACACCTCTCTAGCCATCCACTCATCATTCATTCAACCATCTATCTATCCATACACCTATCCACCCATCCTCCGCCCAATCGTCCATTTATCCATCCATCCATCCATCCACCATTCATCCGCCCATCTATCTGGCCATCATCCACCGTCAATAGGTCCAGACAGTCAGCAATCTGTTAATACTGGAGGCGAGGAAGAGGACAGAAGTACTGAAGGCGTTTCTGGTTCCCGGGACCACTCTGAAGTGTC
>JAPXFY010005049.1:0-7500 GCA_030674185.1 Monoplex corrugatus | reverse complement strand
AAAAGCCTCCGATCCATCTGTTAACATGGCCTCGAACTCCATAATGGTGCAGTTTGTGCAGGAGGAGGGAATGATTAACCTTGTCGAAGGCCTTCGCGAAGTCCATTACCACGATGTCAGTTTGTTTGCAGGCTTCCATATTCTCGGTCAGCTCCTCCATGAACTCCAGCAATTGGGTTTCGCAGGATCTTTTACGACGAAAGCCATGCTGTCTTGGAGAAAGGATGTTGTTCTTCTCTAGGTGGTCCATGAGTGAGCTGACGATGACATGTTCCATAGTGTTTGATAGGTCCCTTCTCCGCTTTCCCCGTTTCAAGACCTTGCCAGTGCATAGGGTTTTGTGCAGGCTCAGAAAATATGTCAGATAAATGCTGGCAAATTTATGTGGAGCGCATACGGAGTTGTCCGAGCGCGAAGAACCCCTCTTGAAACAACTCCAATACCTCCAATAACACTGAACTTTGATTCTCAGGACCTGGCCAGCTCATGGGTTTATGTGCAGGCTTAAGGCTTGTGCCATGATTACCATACACATGGCACCTGTGAGGTTAGTGCATATGGAATTCATTCCGAGCGCAGAGACGTCATCTTGAGAAACTGAAACTGTCCTCTAGAATGTTTACGAAGCAACTGGGGAGGGCGAAAGCCTACGTCCAACAGCGGATGGACTTTCAATGGCTGAAAGATTGAATGTTTACTTGACAGAGGACGCACGCTACTGAGTAGTCTTTACTTCAGATGGCCTCTCTGTTCTCCAGGCCATGAAAAACGACAAATCTGTCCACCTGATCGAGACCTTCCAGCAAGCTAAAAGAATCAGAAGACTAATCCTCCAGGGATCCCCACTTGCTGTAGGATACCAGGAAAAGAGATGGCAGACGAACTAAAAAAAAAAAGAAAAAAAAAAGAAAAAAAAGGAGAAGACGAAGAAACTGTGCAAAGTAAGTTCAACAATAACGGACTGATCCGTACTGTAAATGTCTACTTTTTCAACAACAACAACAACAACAACAACAAAACAACAACAAACAAAAAAAAAAAGCACACGCGCACACACCATTCTCTCTCTCTCTCTCTCTCTCTCTCTCTCTCTCTCTCTCTCTCTCTCTCTCTGTGTGTGTGTGTTCATAATGAAAAGACGTCAAATTAAAGAACGAACGAACAAAGATACTGTGGTGATGACTTCAAACGAAAGGACAGGGTTACATGATGTGCAATACTGGGCACCTTTCACCCTTTGACTCCTGCGCCCTGTCCAACAGCATCCTGCATTATCAACCATGCAATCAAAGCATCAGAAATAGCCGGCATAATCAGCCAAGCCAAAACAGCATTCAAGAAGATGACAAGCATTCTTACCAACAAATACCTGTCAATCAACATCAGAGAGAGAGTTCTTGAATGTTATATAGAACCAATACTGTTGTATGGATGCGAGGCGTGGACAATCAACAAACAAAGCCAGAACAAGATTGAGGCAGCCGAGATGTGGTTTCTAAGAAGAATGTTGAGAGTTCCATGGACAGCAAAGAAAACAAACAAGACAGTCTTGATGGAGGCAGACACAAGTAGATCACTCATAAGGAAAATTAGGAAAAGACAGGCAACATTTATAGGTCATTTTATGAGGAAGGGGGATTTAGAGCACCTGGTCACAATGGGAAAGCTGGAGGGTAAGAGAGCACCGGGTAGACCCAGGGAGAAAATGCTGGACGGACTTGCAGAGTGGCTGGGGACGAGGAGGGTGGGGGAGATGCTAGGGGCAACGAGAGATAGACACAGATGGAGGTCCATGATCGCCAACGCCATGCGGCAGGGCACCTGATGATGATGATGATGAATCAAAGCAAAAACTTAACCCTTTGATTCCTTCACCCTATCCACCAGCTTCCTGCAGGAAGCTGGTGGATAGGGTGAGGGAATCAAAGGGTTCCGTTTTTGCAGTTGGTGGATAGGGTGCGTGAGTCAAACAGTTAAACAAAACGAATATATCATATTCAAGAATAGTCATCCTGTCTTCTGACGGCTTTTTTTTATTTTCATCTTTTATTTGTTTGTTTGTTAGTTTGTGAAGCAACGGACTACAGTGTAGTACAACTGTCATAGAACAACTCCTGACAAGTGTATCGGCCCCTTTAGCTTCCAGGGTGGTGGTCCCCGGGGGCGAAACAAAACGGCTCACACTTACTCTGATCTCTACCCTCTTCCCCTGGGAAGACAGGGGACAAGCCTTACACCACTTACACGCAGCGTGACGTAGACTAGGTCAGCCATGAGCCCAGGGCAGGACCCAGGGGCCGACACCGAGAGGCCGACACTTGTAACGCTTACCTCCCCTACCCTTAGGCTCTCTCTCTCTCTCTCTCTCTCGCTTACCTCCCCTTGCCCCATGGGGAGGCGACGGAGGCGACAATCACAGAAATACGATCCTCTTGCAAAGTAAGTTCGACAATAACAGACTGATCCATACTGGTCTACTTGTGTCAAAAATGAAAATAAAAATAAAGAAGCACAGAGAGACACACACACACACGCACACTCACACACACACACACACACACACACACATAAACACACACTATCACACGCACACATACATACACACATGCACTAACACACGCACTAACACACATACACACACTAACACAGACACACACATACACAAGCACATAGAGTCACAAGAGTCACACACACACGGACACACACGCACACTCACACACACACACACACACACACACATAAACACACACTATCACACGCACACATACATACACACATGCACTAACACACGCACTAACACACATACACCACTAACACAGAACACACATACACAAGCACATAGAGTCACAAGAGTCACACACACACGGACACACACAAGAGTCAAAAGTCTCTCACACACACACACAACACACACACACACACACACACAAGAGGGAGAGAGAGAGAGAGAGAGAGAGAGAGAGAGAGAGAGATTGTGATGATGACTTGAAACGAAACGAAAGAACAGGGTTACACGATGTGCGAAACTGGGCACCTTTAAACACAACGAATATCTCATATTCAAGAATAGTCATCCCGTCTTCTGACAGCTTTTTGTGAAGCAACGGACTACAGTGTAGTACAACTGTCACAGAACAACTCCTGACAAGTGTATCGGCCCCTTTAGCTTCCAGGGTGGTGGTCCTGGGGGGCCAAACAAAACGGCTCACACTTACTCTGATCTCTACCCCTCTTCCCTGGGAAGACAGGGGACGAGCCTTACACCACTTACACGCTGCGTGACGTAGACTAGGTCAGCCATTAGCCATGGGCAGGACCCAGGGGCCGACACCGAGAGGCCGACACTTGTAACGGTTACCTCCCCTACCCTCGGGCTCTCTCTCTCTCTCTCTCTCTCTCTCTCTCTCTCTCTCTCTCTCTCTCTCTCTCTCTCTCTCTCTCTTACCCCTTGGGGAGGCGACGGAGGCGACAATCACAGAAATACGATCCTCTCTTGTACTTTCGCGTCTGTGTGTGTGTGGTGGAGTGGGGAGAGGTTTTTAGTACGTGGTAGTTTTCTTGCCCTCTTTCTCCTAAATCATTTGCCTGTCTGTTTGTCTGTTTGTCAGTCTGTATGTCTGTCCTGTCTGTCTGTTTGTCTGTTTTTCAGTCTGTATGTCTGTCCTGTTTCCCTTGTCCGACAGTATGTCTCTTCTGCCATTGATCTCGAAAATAAAAGCGTGTCCTTCTTTCATTGTCTTTGTGTCTGGAACTCTCTCTCTCTCTCTCTCTGGCTCTCTCTCTCTCTCTTTTTCTCTCTCTCCCTATCTCTCTCTCCATCTCTGCCTCCCTTCCGCCTTCCCTCCCTCCCTGCCACTGTGTGTGTGTATGTGTGTATGTGTGTGTGTGTGTTTGTGTGTGTGTGTGTGTGTGTGTGTGGCGTGTGTGTGTGTGTGTGTGTGTGTGTGTGTGTGTGTGTGTGTGTGTGTGAGTGTGTGTGTGTGTGTGTGTGTGTGTGTGAATATTGCAGTGTACTTATACCTGCCATGGTAAAGCGTTGGTTAAAAAAAGAAAACCACGTCACCCTCAATAATAAACATGTTTTTGTTTTGTTGTTACTCCCGCTCTCTCTCTCTCTCTCCTCTCTCTCTCTCTCTCTGTGTGTGTGTGTGTGTGTGTGTGTGTGTGTGTGTGTGTGTGTGTGTATGTCTCTCTCTCTGTCTGTCTCTCTCTCTGTCTGTCTCTCTCTCTCTCTCTGTCCCTGTCTCTCTCTCTCTGTCTCTGTCCTTGTCTATTAGTCTCTCTCTCTCTGTCCCTGTCTCTCTCTCTCTCTCTCTGTCTTTGTCTCTCTCTCTCTCTCTGTGTCCCTGTCTCTCTCTCTGTCTTTCTGTCTCTGTCTGTCTGTCTCTCTCCCCCTCCCCCCCAGCATACAACACTGCTCTCCACCCTATTCTCTCCCACCCCTCCTGGGAGGACTACAGAAAGACAGGACTCTTACTCACACGTCAAGCGTGTTGGTCTCTTGCCCCCTCACACCCTCCATCACCCTTTCGCCTCACCCCCCCCCCCCCCCCCCACACACACCTCCTCTTCGACTCGCGTTTCTTTCTGTCCCCCTCCTCATCCTCCCCCCCCCCCCCCAAGTCACATTCCCCATCTGTCTCTTCTTCTTCTTCTTCTTCTTTTTCTTCTTCTTCTCCTCCCCCCTCCTCAGCAATCCCTTACAGTCTCTCCTGTCCTCCATCCCCATCCCTCTCGAAATCCGGACCCTCTGTATCCTCCCCCCCCCCACACACACCACACCACAACCACCACCACACCACCCTACCAATCTCTGCCCCCCCCCCCCCCCACACACACACATTTCTCCGTCCCATCTTCTTCTCACTCCCCAAGAGATTCGTTAGGGTATCGACCGCAACCTCGGCCATCTCTCAAATGAAGAAAGGCCAGACCGCGAGTTGTTTCGCCGAGTGAAAGAAGAACTCCCTACCCCATCTCTCTGTCTCTGTCTCTGTCTCTGTCTCTCTCTCATGCAAACACACACATACACATACACGCTTTTGTAAAGCATATGATCTATTGAAATATCTATGTATATTTATATATCTACATACCTCTCTCTCTCTCTCTCTCTCATGCATACACACACATACATATACACGCTTTTGTAAAGCATATGATCTATTGAAATATCTATATATTTATATATCTATATACCCCCCCCCTCTCTCTCTCTCCTCTCTCTCTCTCTCTCTCTCTCTCTCTCTCTCTCTCCCCGTAAATTTTTCAGAATCAAAAAATGATGCAAAGGGGCCACAGTCCATTCGAAATAAAGTAAACAATTTACAACAAAACAATGAAGAAATAAAAAAAAGAAACAAACACAGCGTTCTTCGACAATAAATCTTTTTAATCAAACATTTATCGGAATATAGTATGGGTCACACATATAGTCATCATTTAATTATACGATCAAAACCATACAAATTGTCTGAAACAGTCACATCGGCATTTGCAGACTCTAAAACTTAAACTTGGACTCTAGAATCATATTCACCAACTGCAAAAACTTAATCCTTTGACTCCTCACCCTATCCATAGCTTCCTGCATGAAGCTGGTGGATAGGGTGAGTGAACCAAAGGGTTAAGTTTTTGCTTTGCTAACATGGTTGACAATGCAGGATGCTGGTGGACAGGGTGAGGGAACCAAAGGGTTAAGTTTTGGCTTTGCTAACATGGTTGACAATGCAGGATGCTGGTGGATAGGGTGAGGGAACCAAAGGGTTAAGTTTTGGCTTTGCTAACATGGTTGACAATGCAGGATGCTGGTTGACAGGGTGAGGGAACCAAAGGGTTAAGTTTTGGCTTTGCTAACATGGTTGACAATGCAGGATGCTGGTGGACAGGGTGAGGGAACCAAAGGGTTAAGTTTTGGCTTTGCTAACATGGTTGACAATGCAGGATGCTGGTGGACAGGGTGAGGGAACCAAAGGATTAAGTTTTTGCTTTGCTAACATGGTTGACAATGCAGGATGCTGGTGGACAGGGTGAGGGAACCAAAGGGTTGTTTTTGCTTTGCTGACATGGTTGACAATGCAGGATGCTGGTGGACAGGGTGAGGGAACCAAAGAGTTAAGGCTTGGCACCAAATTCCTCTCTTCTGTTAAGAGCTTTACGTGTTGCACAGGCGTAGACTGATGTACGTCGCCGGATTTATAAGTGTCTGTTAATTATTTGAAGCCATGAGTATCTCTTGTAACCATTCGGATTATTGTAGTTCTTCTTCATCATCATCATCATCATCATCATCATCAGGTGCCTGCCGCATGGCGTTGGCGACCATAGACTTCCAACCATCTCTATCTCTCGTTGCCCCCAGCATCTCCCCCACCCTCCTCATCCCCAGCCACTCTGCAAGTCCGTCCAGCATTCTCTCCCTGGGTCTACCTGGTGCTCTCTTTCCCTCCAGTTGTGACCAGGTGCTCCAAATCCCCCTTCCTCATAAAATGGCCTATAAATGTTGCCTGTCTTTTCCTAATCTTCCTTATGAGTGATCTACTTGTGTCTGCCTCCATCATTGTAGTTCTTACGCTGAATGAACTCGACGGACGCCTCAACTCTTCTAGGACTGCACGATACAGAAGGAAGCTTATTTCATTTTTCTGTAACGCTTTTAGATCAGGGGTGTTTCTGAAGTAATTTCTGAGTCCCTCCCCCACAACACTCCACTCTCTGTCTGTCTCTGTCTCTCTGTCTGTGTGTCAGTCTGTTCTGTCTATCTCTTTCTCTCTCTCTCTCTCTTTGTCCGTCTATCTGTCTATCTCTCTTTGTCCATCTGTCTGTCTGTCTGTCTCTCCCTCCCTCCCCCTCTCTCTCTCTCTTTGTATGTCTCTGTCTCTCTCTCTGTCCGTCCGTCTGTCTCTCTCTCTCTCTCTCTCCTTGTCTGTCTGTCTCTGCCTCTCTCTTTTTCTCTGTCTGTCTGTCTCTCTCTTTGTCTGTCTGTCTCTCTGAGCACAGCCATCATCCTTCTCTCTCTCTCTCTGTCTGTCTGTCTATCTATCGCTCTCTCTCTCTCTCTCACTCTTTCTTTGTCCGTCCGTCCGTCCCCCCCCCTCCTCTCTCTCTCACTCTTTCTCTGTCCGTCCGTCTGTCCCCCCCCTCTCTCTCTCTCTCTCTCACACACACACTCTTTCTCTGTCCGTCCGTCCGTCCGTCCGTCCACCCCCCTCTCTCTCTCTCACACACTCTTTCTCTGTCCGTCCGTCCGTTCCCCCCCCCCCCCTCTCTCTCTCTCTCTGGGTACTACTGCCAAGAAAAGCAAGCACCAAAACATTCACCATCTGACTGCTTCTCACACACTTGTTACTCATCTTGGATTCCTGTTTGTACCCTTCTCCGAATGCCAGACCTTTCCCTGGGAGGAGGGAGAAGATGAGGAGAAAAGGGGAGGGTTTTAGGAACTGCAGAAGAGTCGTAAGAGAAGGGATCTAGTCGATTCGCCTATTCCCATTTAGTTCG
>JAPXFY010005048.1:7500-12500 GCA_030674185.1 Monoplex corrugatus | reverse complement strand
CACTGAAGATAACAGTCACGTGTCTATTTGGTTAATGTCTCTAACAACACATTGGAGATAACAGTCACGTGTCTATTTAGTTAATGTCTCTAACATTAGTTAATGTCTCTAACAACACATAGGTGATAACAGTCACGTGTCTATTTAGTTAATGTCTCTAACATTAGTTAATGTCTCTAACAACACATTGGAGATAACAGTCACGTGTCTATTTAGTTAATGTCTCTAACATTAGTTAATGTCTCTAACAACACATTGGTGATAACAGTCACGTGTCTATTTAGTTAATGTCTCTAACAACACATTGGAGATAACAGTCACGTGTCTATTTAGTTAATGTCTCTAACAACACATTGGAGATAACAGTCACGTGTCTATTCAGTTAATGTCTCTAACAACACATTGGAGATTACAGTCACGTGTCTATTCAGTTAATGTCTCTAACATTAGTTAATGTCTCTAACAACACATTGGAGATAACAGTCACGTGTCTATTTAGTTAATGTCTCTAACATTAGTTAATGTCTCTAACAACACATTGGTGATAACAGTCACGTGTCTATTTAGTTAATGTCTATAACAACACATTGGAGATAACAGTCACGTGTCTATTTAGTTAATGTCTCTAACAACACATTGGTGATAACAGTCACGTGTCTATTTAGTTAATGTCTCTAACAACACATTGGAGATAACAGTCACGTGTCTATTTAGTTAATGTCTCTAACAACACATTGGAGATAACAGTCACGTGTCTATTCAGTTAATGTCTCTAACAACACATTGGAGATAACAGTCACGTGTCTATTTAGTTAATGTCTCTAACAACACATTGGAGATAACAGTCACGTGTCTATTTAGTTAATGTCTCTAACAACACATTGGAGATAACAGTCACGTGTCTATTCAGTTAATGTCTCTAACAACACATTGGAGATAACAGTCACGTGTCTATTTAGTTGACATATCTCCAAAAACACGGCACGAGTGTAAAATCGTGTGTCCAAAGTACGAAACCAAATAGGCACAAACGTTTGGCCAAAACGGCCTGTGTCAGACGTACACAAACGACAACAACTAAATAATTATATTCACTAGAATTCGTTACTAAATATGCCTTTTCCTTCTGTCTGTATGTGTTTCTGGTTTCTCTTTATTAATTAATAGACCAGCAGTCACTCTAATTCAGTTAATCTTTTGCTCCCTTCGCGCTGAGTTTAATTAACATACAACTTTTTCCAGTGGTTGTGCAAGATGATTTTAGATACAGCTATTGTGAAATACGACATATGAACACTTGGCTGTTTTGTTTTGTTTGTTTGTTTGTTTGTTTGTTTGTTTTGTTTGTTTGTTTTGTTTGTTTGTTTGTTTGTTTGTTTTATTTCATTTGTTTGTTTGTTTTTGTTTGTTTATTTTGTTCGGGGCGGGGGATACTTTTAGTTTTAATCCATTTCATTTTTTTTTTTAAAAAGGGAATATCCCTTTTTAAGAAACGCTTGTTGATAACAGATGTTTGTGGCTATTCCTAGAAAACCAGGCTGAATTTCAGATCAAACGGAAGCCCTGTGGCATGTTACCATGTGCGTCACCTGTTTAAGAGATTTAATGGTATGCTGTAAATGAAAACAGACACACAAACTGCCCTTCAATTCCTGCCATGTTGTTCATCACCTGTGTCTCTGTCAGATGAACGGGTCAGACACTGCTACCCCACGCACTGACACTGGTAAGTGCTCTCTCTGTAATTTTCACATAGGTGTACAAAGCATCGAATTAGAATGTCAGCATCTCAGAGAGAGCGAGCGAGCGAGCGAGAAAGAGAGAGAGAAAGAAAGAGAGACAGACAGACAGACAGAGAGAGAGACAGACAGACAGAGAGAGAGAGATAGAGATAGAGAGATGAAGAGACTGATAGACTGGCAGACATACAGACAGACAGGAACACACACACACACACACGCCCACACACACAAGCACACGCACACACATACTTACACACTCACGCACACGCGAACACACACACACACACACACACATGCACACACACGTACACATACATAGACACTCACGCACACACACACATACACACCACACAAACACACACACACAAACACACACACACACACAAAACACACACACACACACACACACACACACACACACACACACACACACACACACACAGAGGAGAGGCAGACAGCCTGGGCATGACCCTGAAAACTTATGGTCATATTCAGATCAGCACGATATTGACAGACCACCCCTACACACCTCCCCTGCCTCCATCCTCCACCCCACAGCTTCCACTTTCACATGTCGACATAAAATGAGAGAAAAAATAAATAAACTTCCTGACCTGAAGGCAATCAGACGGAAGGTCTGTGGCCACTGGGACGTCTGCCATCTCTTAAAGCAAGAAACAAGGCAGAAAAAAAGTCAAGACACAATCTCACACACGGTCTCTCTCCATGTTGACCAACATGTGTGTGTGAGGGGGGGGGAAGGGGGTAGGGGGAAGGAGGTTGACCCACTGGAAATGATGTGCTTCCTATTTCATCACCATCCCGTTTGATTTGTTAGCTGGGGGTCAGGGGGCGTGTCTGCATTCTACAAGATAGATGTTGGGGTTTGGATCTTGTTCCAGAGAGATTCCAGACACACCAAAATAGACAGAGAAGGCGTATCTAATAACAAAACAGAACAAGTCAAATGTGTCAGCCAACAAGTTTTTTGTCAAGCTTCTACAGAATACAACAGAGAACAAAGAGAACAAAACACTGGGGACAATACATCAAGACTTTCCAGGTGTTTCTACTCATATATGTTGTTTTGATTTGGGGTGGGGGGGTGGGGGGAGCTGAAATCATAAATCATGAATTGTGGTGACTAGAAAGCATGGGAGACAAATGCCATGTCTTGAGGGAAGTGAGATGAATTCAACGATGTAAAAGTCATCATGCCATATTATCATTATTCTATCTTAATCAGGATCTATGTCTGAAATACTGAAAACAGATAATTCAACACACTCTGACATGTCCATATACACTACACGTAAATCTGCCAGCAGCTTTCTGGCAGGTTCGTTAGGCTAGTGTATTACGCTTGCAATATCTTGAAGGGAATCCAGCAAGGCCGACAGGGCAGTGGATGACTTGGGAAATGAGTCTAAATTGGAATGATCTGTGACATACGGCCTTTTTCACAATCACTTTCGTTCTTAGGCATTTTATGGCCTCCTGCCCTCGAATGCTAATCTGGTGAAATGGGGAAAATCAGATAACCCAGCTTGCCCGCTCTGTCAGGGCAAACAGACAGTAGAACATGTCCTGGTCTCATGCAAGGTAGCACTAACCCAAAGAAGGTACACATGGAGGCACTGCTGAGTTCTTCAAGAGATCGCACAAGCAATCAGCACTGCGATCAGCTCTGCCAGAGGAACAAAAAACAAAAGCATAAAAACTCGACACCAGAAGCTCCAACACCTTTCTACACGGCAGGAGGCAGGGAAAAGTGGCCTGAAAAAGATGCGACACCCAGGGCATGGAAGCGGGGTCTGCTGGGTGAAGCACAGCAGATCTCCTCTCAGAAATCATCAGCAAGAGTGGCATGAAACTGGACATAGTTCTCCACTCCCATTCATCCAAACAAGTGATTCTAATCGAGCTTAATTGTACCATACGAAAGTAGGATGGAGGAAGCTCATATCTCCAAGACTGCAAAGAATGGCAGTCTAGCCAGCACCTTGATGACATCTGGCTTTGAAGCCAGAGTCCTTGTCATAGAGCTTGGATCAAGGGGGTTGATAGGCACATCAGCCTATAAACTTATTGTCATAGAGCTTGGATCAAAGGGGTTGATAGGCACATCAGCCTATAAACTTATTGTCATAGAGCTTGGATCAAGGGGTTGATAGGCACATCAGCCTATAAACTTATTGTCATAGAGCTTGGATCAAGGGAGTTGATAGGCACATCAGCCTATAAACTTATTGTCACAGATCTTGGATCAAGGGGGTTGATAGGCACATCAGCCTATAAACTTATGAAACATCTCTCCATTTGGGGGAGAGAGGACCAGAGCCTTTAAGACAATGACAGAAGCCGCAGGGAAAAAACAACTCAGCTCGATCCGGACCAGGAGGAACAAAAGTGAACTTCAGAAGGCTTAAAATTCCTCCATATGTTGCTGGTGACCGATGGCTAAGTGGTTAATTAAGACATCTGTCACAAGGGTGACTTGGCATTGAGCCACCTGACCACCTTGGATGCACGGGTTTGATTCCATGAGGAAGACAAATGTCTCAAAAAAGAAAAGAAAAGAAAAGAAAAATGGCGACAAATAGTGTCAGGAGTGAAGGGCCGAAACACTTGTCTGACGGGGATTTCTCTTCTAAAGACGTGCTGTCCGGCTCTCCCCAAGCTTTCTTACTACTACATTTATAAATACACATTTGAAAAGACTCCACCTAACATAATCTCTTTCAAAAGATATCTTGCCACAAAATATCACACAGAAGAATTCAGTGCAAAACTGACGCTGAGCTTGCACACCTGTAAACGAAATGCTATATTGACAATTAATTACTACTGAAATTCGAAACTGTTTTTTATTATGTTATAACAATATTACGTCAATAACAGGAAATACATGAAAACGGAGTCAGAACGCCTATGTGACACAACAATGCAAGAACAGGGGAGACAAGCCAAGACAGACGTAAATTATCAACCAACTGCTGGTTGTCAAAAGTAAATCTAAGACAGAAAAAAAAAATGTTCAAGCGTAATACAAAAACCGAAACTCAACTTCCACGACGTTAAGTTCAGTAGAGCTGAAATACATACACAAGACGAAAATAAAGATTGAACATAAATCGTCATAGCATACAAAAAGAAGTGATGTGACATGATACAAACATGACGAAAATAAAATTGAACATAAATTGCCACAACATAAAATTTTTAAAAAATGATATGACATGATGCATAAACGACGAA
>JAPXFY010005048.1:0-2500 GCA_030674185.1 Monoplex corrugatus | reverse complement strand
TTCATGATGCTTACAAAAGTCTCATTGTGGCTACACAATTATTCATGGTGCCTACACAAGATCTCATCGTGGCTACACAATTATTCATGGTGCTTACACAACATCTCATAGTGGCTACACAATTATTCATAGTGCTTACACAGCACCTCATAGTGGCTACACAATTATTCATGGTGCTTACACAACATCTCATCGTGGCTACACAATTATTCATGGTGCTTACACAGCATATCATAGTGGCTACACAATTATTCATAGTGCTTACACAGCACCTCATTGTGGCTACACAATTATTCATGGTGCATACAAAACATATTGTGAAGTCTGTGGGGCCCAGTTCTACAGGCTGGCTACCAGCCATCTCTGTCATTCCACTCCATCATTCATTCCCACACCGCTGGACTGGGAGGCTGGAGTTCCATTCCCCACTGACCACATGTCTTCCCAGTCCACTTACTTCATCATTCATACTCCCAGTGCCAGGCTGTGTGTTTTCTTGCTGTGACACTGGCTCACCGTCAGGGAGTGTCCAGAGGTTTACACACTGGTTTTCTACTTGGAAGGCCTGTGTTCCAACTTGCCATAAACATTCAAATACGCCAAAGCACATTAACATACAAAAACGGTCATACACATAAACATACACAACCTGCCATACACATAAACATACATCAACTGCCATACACATAAACATACACAAACAGCATTACACACTAACATACACAATGGCCATACACATAAGCATACACAAACGGCATTACACACCAACATAAACAATGGCCATGCACATAAACATACACAAACGGCATTACACACTAACATAAACAATGGACATATACATAAACATACACAAACGGCATTACACACAAACATAAACAATGGCCATCACATAAACATACACAAACGGCATTACACACAAACATAAACAATGGCCATCACATAAACATACACAAACGGCATTACACACTAACATAAACAATGGCCATACACATAAACATACACAAACGGCCATACACACTAACATAAACAATGGCCATCACATAAACATACACAAACGGCATTACACACAAACATAAACAATGGCCATCACATAAACATACACAAACGGCATTACACACTAACATAAACCATGGCCATACACACAAACATACACAAACGGCATTACACACTAACATAAACAATGGCCATCACATAAACATACACAAACGGCATTACACACTAACATAAACAATGGCCATACACATAAACATACACAAACAGCATTACACACTAACATAAACCATGGCCATACACACAAACATACACAAACAGCATTACACACTAACATAAACAATGGCCATCACATAAACATACACAAACGGCATTACACACTAACATAAACCATGGCCATACACATAAACATACACAAACGGCATTACACACTAACATAAACAATGGCCATCACATAAACATACACAAACGGCATTACACACTAACATAAACCATGGCCATACACACAAACATACACAAACGGCATTACACACAAACATAAACAATGGACATACACATAAACATACACAAACGGCATTACACACTAACATAAACAATGGCCATCACATAAACATACACAAACGGCATTACACACTAACATAAACCATGGCCATACACACAAACATACACAAACGGCATTACACACTAACATAAACCATGGCCATACACATAAACATACACAAACGGCATTACACACTAACATAAACAATGGCCATCACATAAACATACACAAACGGCATTACACACTAACATAAACCATGGCCATACACACAAACATACACAAACGGCATTACACACAAACATAAACAATGGACATACACATAAACATACACAAACGGCATTACACACTAACATAAACAATGGCCATCACATAAACATACACAAACGGCATTACACACTAACATAAACAATGGCCATCACATAAACTTACACAAACCGTATTACACACTAACATAAACAATGGCCATCACATAAACTTACACAAACGGCATTACACACTAACATAAACAATGGCCATCACATAAACATACACAAACGGCATTACACACTAACATAAACAATGGCCATACACATAAACATACACAAACAGCATTACACACTAACATAAACAATGGCCATACACATAAACATACACAAACAGCATTACACACTAACATAAACAATGGCCATACACATAAACATACACAAACAGCATTACACACTAACATAAACAATGGCCATACACATAAACATACACAAACAGCATTACACACTAACATAAACAATGGCCATCACATAAACATACACAAACGGCATTACACACTAACATAAACAATGGCCATACACATAAAACAAGAGTGGGAGATGTACTTGCAGCGACAAAAGATCGATTCGTGTGGAGGGCCATGGTCGTCAACACCATGCGGCAGGGCACATGATGATGATGATGATGATGATGATGAGGAGGAGGAGGAGGAGGAGGAGGAGGAGG
>JAPXFY010005047.1:0-16064 GCA_030674185.1 Monoplex corrugatus | reverse complement strand
TGGGGAAAAAGTGCACGGGAGTGTAATTAGGCTTTGGGATAGAACTAGTTCACGCCCCCGTTTCCGTTCCGCGTGAATAGAAAAATGAACAGACGAGGTCTTTGGGGGGCCCATATAAAAACTCCATCACGCTTCACGGTTCACGGTTCACGGTGAGCGGAGAAGGGGGAAATGCCCATTTTTTGACGCATGAAGTTGAATTTCCCGGGTTAAGGGCCATTTCAATTTCCTACTGAGGTTGGGGTGATACAAACAAAATTAAATTAGTTGGTCCGGGCAAGGCCCCTTCGGGAAATCCGCGTGTGCCTGACTACAAGGAAAAAGAAAAAAAAAAAAAACCAAAATTTTGGGAAGACGTGGGGAAGACTGTGAACGAACCCAAAGATAAGGAGATGAGGGAAATGTACGGTGGAATTCTGTGTTTCTCAAGGGAAAGAAAGTTCTCAGCCCCATATGCTTGTCTTTTTTCTTTTCCTTCCCCTGGGCAAGAGCAAAATCAGGAGGTTTCTTCGTGGGAGAACCCATTTCAAAAAAAAGAAAAAAACCCGAATGTTGTTTGATAAACCCTGAGAAAAACAGCACTGTATTTGGTACTGTCAAATAAAAAAGACCGTGAGCAGTGAGGCGGAGCCCCTGGGGTCCAAGATGAAATGTGAGGCGTGAAGCATGAGACGTAGAGTGAGGCATGAGTTTCAAGGGGCTAGCGCCTCACAGGGGGAACCATGATACACGAACGAAAATCGACATCTCATCATAAACTGAAAAACCCACTTTTTTTAATTTAACAACGGACAGACACAAGAGAATATTTGAATTACAGACTGGGTATGCGTAAGACATGAATAGCTACGGTCGACCACAACACGCAGAAAAAGGGAACCAGTGATAACGAGCAAAAAGTTTACACCGACCAAAGGACAGACAAACAAAAAAAACAAAAACAAAAACAAAAACAAAAAAAAAGACATTACAGGCGCAAAAAAAAACACAAAAGACAAACTGAAAAATGTCGCCTACAAAAACAGACCCTCCCCTAAAAAATTTAACGAGGTGAATCTGCACTCAGACAAACAAAAACATCAAAAGGGGAGGGAGAAGGGGGGAGAGAAGATGAAGGCAGGGTAAAGGAAGGGGGGGCGGAGGGGAAATGAAAATGAGAACGAAGTTTGGGTTTTCTTGATGACAAGGGCAAAATTTTGAATGGTCTTTTTTTTCCCTTTGGGGGGCGGGGGAAGGGGGCAGAGATAATGGGGGGAGGGGGGGGGGGAGAGGGAAAAGGTGGGAAAAAGGATGAAATTTGAGCTTTTTGACAGGGCAAAAATCAATTAAAGGTCTTTTTTTTCCTTAGAGGGGGAAGGGACAGAGATGAAGGTGATGGGGAGTGGGGGGGGTGGGGGAGGGGAAAATGGAAAAAAAAAACGAAATTTAAGTTTCTTGATAGCAAGGAATTAATTTAAGTTTTTTGTTTTTGCTGCTTTTTTTTTTTTTTTTTTTTTTTTTACCTTAGAGGGGAAAAGGGGGAGAGATGAAGGGGTGGGGGGGGGAAAGGGGGGGAGGGAAAGTGGAATTTCAGACTGGAGATATTTCGTAATAAATAAAATAGTATGGCAGCAGAAACAAAAAGTTTTTTTGACAGACAAGGATCAATCAATCTTTGACCCCTGCACCTACAACCGGGTTGATAAATTCAAATCCCTGGGAACGATCATTTCACCAGACGGCAGTGCACACCAAAATTACCCGGCAGAATGGGCCCAAGCCAAAACAGCTTTCAAGATGATGACAAGATTCTTCCCCATCAATCCCTATAAATTTAAAATCGGGAAGAGAGTTCTTGAATGATATGAACCCAATACTGTTTCGGATGTGAGGCGTGGACGTCAACAAACAAGGCCCAGAAAAAGTTGAGGCCCCGAGATGTGGTTTCTAAGAAGAATTTTGAGAGTTCCATGGACAGCAAAAAAAAACAAACGAGACTCTTGTGGGGGCAGCACAAGTAGATCACTCAAAAGGGAAGTTTAGGAAAAGACGGGCAACTTTTAAAGGGCCCATTTTTGGGAAAGGGGGATTTAGAGCACCTGGTCAAAGGGGGAAAGGGAAAAAAAGAGGCCCCGGGTTTGCCAGGAGAAAATGGGGGACGGTTGCAGAATGGTGGGGACGAGGAGGGTGGGGGGATGCGGGGGGCAACGAGAGATAGAGACAGAGGAAGTCCTGTCCCAACGCCTTTCGGCGGGGCACCTGATGATGATGATGACCTCAAACCAATACAAAAATTAACCCCCTTTGACCCCCTCCCTATCCATCAGTTTCCCTGGAAAGAAGCGGGGGGACGGGTGAGGGAATCAAAGGGTTTTAAGTTTTTGCTTTTTTGCTGGTTGACATGCAGGATGTGGTGGATAGGATGGGGAGTCAAAGGATTAATGAATGTTCTGTTTTTTTTTTTCCTTTTTTTTTTTTGTCACTAAAAAAAAGGGACGATACAAAAATTTTTTCCTAACGGTTGTTATGCGAGAATAGCTAAACAGTTAGACAAAGAAAAAAAAAAAAGAGAAGGGGACGAAAAGACAGAATGAAGGTATGAATGAATGAATAAATCATCTTCACAAAGAGGTAAAAGGACTATCACATCATCTTAGTGCCCCGCCGCTGGCGTTGGCGATTTTGGTCCCTACGAATTTTCCTTGTCGCTGTAAGAATCTTCACCTTTTGTCGTCACCACCCGCAAGGCCGTCCAAAAATTTTTTTCCTTCCCGGGGTTTCTTTTCCTCCAAAATTTCCGTTGTGCCAGGTGCTCTTATTTTCTTGCCTATAAAAACAAAATGTTGTGGTCTTTTTTCTAAATTTCTTTTTAAGTCTTTTTGTGTTGCGCCCCAGAATGTCTCTTTTTTTCTTTGTGTCCCGGAACTTTAAAAATTTTCTTTGAAACACATTTCGTTGCTCAATTTTGTTCTGATTTAGTGTTACCGTCCCGCCCCCAACCGTTTTAAAACGATCGGGTTTATCAACGCTCAAAAATTTTTCCTAAAGTTAATTGATGGATTGTTTGGTAAGATCGCTTTATCTTTTGAAGCTGTTTTGGGTTGGCCGATTTGCCGTACGATTTTTGGGTAGAAAGAATGGTTATTCCCCAAAGATGGTGCATGGCTTGCCTTTTTAAAGGGGGATAAAAACTGTCACGAAAATTAAAAATGTTCCCTTGTTTTGGGGGTAGTCTGTATGAAAACACTGCTTTGACAGTGAGTGTTTTAACGCTTGCCCTATGTAAGAAGAGGTGGTGTGATGAATGTAGAATTATAAATGAAAAACCATGATGTTTTTTCAACAGTGAAAACAACAATAACACATTTCTTGCATTTTCTTTTCGCCCCCTTTTCATATGACGTACGCTAAAAACAGTTGAATCAAAAAGTAATTTAAAAAAAAGTAAAAAAAGGAAAAGGGGGAGAGGGAAAGAGACAGCCAGACAGCAGAAAAACAGCAGACAGACACAGAGACAGAGAAACAGATAAAAAAATAGAAAGGCAGAGGAGAAAAAGGGGGAAAAAGAGAAACTACAAAACCGTTAAACCCGCACACAAAAAACCAGGACAGGAGAGACAAAAAAGACGACAGAGACACAAAGGAAAAAGCGAAAGATGACAGAAACCAAAAAAAAAGGGGGCAGAAGTGAACAAATTCTTTTTTTTTGTTTACATCATCCAGCTTAGCTTTAAAACTGGCAAAAAAAATAAAGTATAAAAAAAGAAGTCAAACAAAATAAACTGACACTGGAGAAAGGAGGATCAAGCTGAGAGAAGCGGGAAAATGGTGGAAGAGCAGAAGGGGGGATCTAAAAACCCAAAACAAAGAGAGCGAAAACGAAAGAAGGAAAAGGCAAAAAGCAAGCAAAGTCAGATGCGGGGGAGGGGGGGAGGGGTGTGTGTATGGTTTTTGAAGCCAAAAAAGGAAAAAGGCAACAACAACAACAAAAAAAAGAAAGACTTTTTGAACAGACCAATACAGAGGAGGGGAAGATCAATGGGGGAATTTTTTATTTGTATTGGTCCCAATCCAAAATTTATTGTGACTGTGCAAACGCACAACGCCTTATGTGTGGTGTGGGATACGGACAGAAGAAAGGGGGGGGGGGGGGGGGGGGGGCTGGGGTTGGTGGTCCATTTTTAGAACGTTGGGGGAAATGGGAGGAGGAAAAAAAAGGAGGGGGGGGGCGGTTAAAGCTGACAAAACATTGAATGCCAAACCCTTGTCCCTTTTTTGCCCGGGCGATCGGCCAACGGTGTTTGGAATAAGGTGTTAATGTGTGTGTGTGTTGTGTGTGTGTGTGTGTGTGTGTGTGTGTGTGTTTTGGGGTGTGTGTGTGTTGTGTGTGGGGGGTTTTTAAGGGGTGTGTGTGTGTGTGTGTGTGTGTGTGTGTAAGTGTGTGTGGTGGTAAGGTGTGGTGTGTCTTTGTGTCTGTTTGTTGTGTGTGTGAGAGTGTATTATTGCGCGCGCGTTTTTTGGGTAAGTGTGTGTGGTAAGTGTGAAGTGTGTGTGTGTGTGTGTGTGTGTGTGTGTGGGTGTGTGTGTGTGTGTGGGGGTGTGGTCTGTCTTTTTGTTTCTGCTTATGGGTTTGTGTGTGTGTGTGTGTGTGTGTGTTTGTGTGTGTGTGGTTGTTGTTTGTGTGTGTGTGTGGTGTGTGTGTACATTTGTTTGTGTGTGTGTGTATGGTGTAGGAATTCAGCCGTGGCTTCCGCACGTGTTTATTTTAACCCCGTCACGTTGTGGGTGTGTGTGTGTTGTGTGTATGTGTGTATGTGTGTATGTTGTGTTGTGTCGTGTGTGGTCGTATGTGGCTGTACATCTGTGTGTGTCTGTGTATGCACAGATGCTGTAAATCTGTTCATGGGTGGGTTCGTGTGTATCTCGTGTTGGTCTGTGTATCTGTGTTGTTTTTCGTCGTTGTTTTTTGTCTGTCTGTGGACTGCGTAGGTGAGACGACAAAGAGACCCTTTCCCCTTTTCTTTTTCAAAGTGAATAAAAAAGTGTTTCGCAAAAAGGGTTTGGCTAGGCCCAAAAAAAAGTGTTAAATTTTTTGAAAAACCATTGCTGTGTGAAAGTGAAAAAACAATGAAATGATGATACTGATAATGACAATTGAACAAAAGTAGTGATTACTGAAAACTAAAGGGGCTCGGGTTTTTTTGGGTGTTGTGTGTATGTGTGTGGGGTTGGTGTGTGTGGTGTGGGTGTGTGTGGGTGTGTGTGTGTGGTGGCGTGTGCGGCGTGGGGTTTTTGCGGCGGTGTGTGTGTGTTGTGTTGTGTAGTTGTGTACATATTATTTTGGTGTGTGCGTGTGGGTGGTGTGTGTTTTTGTGGTGTGTGTGTGTGTGTGTGTGTGTGTGTGTGTGTGTGTGTGTGTGTGTGTGTGTGTGTGGTGTGTGTGTGTGTTTTTGGTGTGTGTGTGTGTTGTGTGGTCGTATGAGCACAGAGAGAGAGAGAGACAGACAGAGAGGACAGACAGAGAGTGGTATGTATGCTTGAGTTGTGTGGTCATGCGTTTCAAAAGTTTAAATGGTATCGAAAAAACATGGTTCATTCGGGGCGAGCACCTATGTGGTGACTTTCTTTTTTAAAAAAGCCCGGGGGGTGAATCAGCTTTAAAAAAAAATGGCGCGTTTGTGGAAGCAAAAGGCTGTCTCGGGTTTTGATCATTGGATTGTATCAAGAACGTAGTCATTGTGTCAGCACGGAATGGACGGGGAGGGGGGGGGGGGGGGTGGTAAGGGTTTTTTAAAGGGGTTCACCGGTGCGTGTGTGGTCTTGGGTTTAAAAAACCCGGTTTTTTGGATGCCTGAAAAACCCCCGGGTTTGAACTGGGGATTGGCAGGGATTTTCTCCCCACTACACTAGGTCCCAAGTGGTGCCCAGGTGGTTGTGGTTGTTGTTGTTTTGTTTGGGGGTGGTGGTTTTGGGGGTGGTCTGGTGGTGGTGGTGGTGGTGGTGGTTGGGTTTGGTTTTATTGGTTGGTTTTTGTATTTGGTTTTGTTGGTTGATGCTGTTGTTTTTTTGTTTGTTTTTCTTTTTTTTTTCTTTTTTTTTTTTTTTTTTGCTTGCTTGCTTGTTGGTTAAGCCCATAAACCCGATCCCGACTGCACTAAGCCTCAGTGCCCTAAAACTTCACAGCAACGGACGACCCTTTTCCTGGCAAACTTTTTAAAAATCCCTTTTTATACAATAAACCGCTCCCGCATAGATATAGGGGACAAAAAAAACATGGGTGGCCCCGCCGCGGCGGGGCCGTTTTCCCGAAGATCAACCCTAATCCTCAAAGGGAAATCCTTTGACCAAAAACAAATCCATTTTAAAAATCACCGGTGTGGTTGGGGAGTGAGGTGGTAGAGATCCCAAATTCTCTTGCGGTTGGCATTTTGAAAAACATGTCACCTCCTTCCCTGTGCTTTATTTCACAACCCCAAAAAGGGTCAGGAACGTTCAAGCGGGTGAATGGGGGTGTGCATTGCAAAATTTTTCACCGAAAGATGAAAAGGGAGGGGGTTCTGTCTCTGTGCCGCTAGGGAAAGGAAAGGGGTGGTGCTTGGGTCGTCTCTGGCCAGCTAAGGGAACGGGAAAAGGGGTGGCGCAAATTTAAGCTGTGCCCTTTTCTGGACGGGAAAAAATGCACCTTTTGAAACGGTGGAAAGGTGTATCACACAGACGAAGGTGATTTGGGTCATTGGGCTTCACGGTAATGTCTCATGGATTGCGTGATTGTGGACAAAACTCGCAAATTTTATAGGTTGTTTTTGTGGTCTTTGATTGCCTCATTTGTCCGACTCTTCTCTGTCTTCTGTTCCCCGCCTCCCTCCCTGCCTGCCGCCTGCTGCTCCCTGCCTGTCGCCTGCCTGCCTGCCTCCCCTGCCTGTCTGCCCTGTCTCCCTGCCTGTCTGTCTCTCTGCCTCCCCTGCCTGCCTCTCTCTCTCTCTTCTCTCTCTCTCTCTCACTTCTCCCCCCCCCCCTCTTTGCTCTTTTGTCCGAGTCCTTCTTTTTCTCTGTCTCTCTCTCCCCTTTTCTTCTCTGTTCATTTGCCCGATCTCTTTTCCTCTCCTCCCTCTTTTTTTATTTGGGCTGATTCCTCCCTTCCTCCCCCCCCTTCTCTCCTCTCTCTGATTTTTCTTCATACTAATTCCCTGAACAATGACCAAAATCCCAACGATCATGTTGAAAAGGTACGTGTGCCCCCTTCACAAGGGGCAATGGCTGAAAGGGACTAAGCTCAGAGTCCAAATTTCTGTTTTCTCCCCCATCAATAATGATCATCGACAGATCCGTTTCATTTTTGGTCTTTGATTGTAAAATTTCCCTTGACGCGCAGAGAAGGTTTTGTGGGGGGAAAATGCAGTATTATGAAAACTGCGGAGCTGTGTGTGCAGGGGTGGGTAGTGGCTAAAACCCCACCTACATCGTACCACGTGCGCTGTCGGTGGTTTGGCGGTCATAGCCGCCCTCGAATTCTTTTTGTGGCCATGTTTGTCTTGGGAATGTACGCGGTGGTTTCCCGTTGCCTTCCATGGGTTTTTTGTACCGACTCTCTCTGTCCCTTTCCTCTCTTTGTTCATTTGTCCGTTCCCTTTTCCTGTTCTCTCCCCCCAAAACTCCCTCTCTTTGCTCTTTGTCCGATTCTTCTCTCTCTCTCTCTCCCCTCCCTCCTCTCTCTCTTTGTTCATTTGTCTGTTTCCCTTCCCCCTCCCCACTCTTCTCTCTCTTTTTCTCTCTCCCCAAATTTGTCCGATTTTCACTCTCTCTCTCTTCTCTTTCTCTCTCGTTGCTCTTTTTCGTTTCCCTCTCTCTCTCTCTCTCTCTCTCTCTCTCTCTCTTCTCTTGAAGATTCCTCATACCGTTCCCCCTGAAAAACAACTCTCTTCTTCTCTCTCTCTCTCTTCTCTCTCTCTCTCTTCTCTCCTTTTCTTTTTTTTTTTTTTTTTCTTTTTTTTTTTTGTCTCTTAAAGTTTCTTCACACTAATTGCCTGAAAAACTGAACCAATAAAAACGATATGTTGAAAGGGTACGTGTCCCCTTTTCAAAAGGGGAAGGGCTAAAAAGACTAAGCCTTTGAGTCCACGTTGTCTTTTCCCCATTTTTATGATCATCGACGATCTGTTTCTTAGTTGTGTCTTTGTTTGTAAAATTTCCCTGACGCGCAGGGGCTGTTTTGCAGGGGGGGAAATGCGTATCTGTGAAATGCGGAGCTGTATGTGCGTGGGGGCGTAGGGCTAAAAACCCCCCCTCATCGTCACCACGTGCGCTGTCGCATGGTGTTGGCGGTCATAGCCCTCCTACGAATTCTTTTGGCTGGCCATGTTTGTCTTGGAATGTCGACGGGGGTTCCGTTCCCCCTTTTCCACCTTTTTGTACGCACTCTCTCTCTCCTCCTCTCTTTGTTCTTTTGCCCGATTCCTCTTTTGTTTTCCCCCAAACCCCCTCCCTCCCTCTCTCTGTTCATTGTCTGATTCCTCTTCTCTCTCCCCCCCTCCCCCTCTTTCTCTTGCTCATTTGTCGATTCTTTTTAAAAATAATAATAATTACAATTTTTTATATAGCGCAAAATTTGATAAAATCAATCTAAGGCTGAACCCGACACACACCACGAAAGCACGCACGCACGCCGCACGCACGCAGCACGCCACACACGCCCACCACACACACAACACACAAAAACCTACGCATGGAATAAAATGGGGAAAAAAGAATAAAAAGCAAAAAGCAAGAATAAAAAAAGGGAAAAATTATGGGGGCATAGCATATCAATTATATATTATAACAATGTGTTTCCCCCTCCGAGCGGAGAAGGTTTGAGAGGGGGGGGGGGGGTGAGGAGGTTAGGATTTTATGCAGAGGAGAAAAGGGGGGTTTTGAAAGCGGACTTGAAGGAGACAAAAGTAGGTTTGCTGACGGACTGAGAGAAAAAGTTTTTTCCGGGAGGGGCCCAGAAACAGAGATGGCTCGGGCCCATAGGTATTGAGCTTAGTGCGTGGGAAAGCGAAAAGTCGAGGATCGGGGGCAGAGGGGAGGGTACGGGGGGAAAACATAGATCTCAAGTGGTTTGCAGGTAATGGGGGCGCTTTTATTGAGGCTTTGTAGCACTGGTGTCTGTTTGTATTGTTTTGCGTTTTGATACGGGGGGCCCAGTGAAGTTGTCCCAGGAGGGGGGAGATATGGGGGTCGGCCTTTTTTTTTTTTGAGAAACAGGCGTACAATTTTTTTGAATGCACTTGGGGATTCTCTTTTCCCTCTCTCTCTCTCTCTCTTCTCTTCTCTCTCTCTCTCTCTCTCTCTCTCTTCTCTCTCCCCGCCCCTCTGTGCTCATTTGTTTGTTTCCCTCTCTCTCTCTCCTCTAAAGATTTTTTCCGATTTGAAAACTCTTTTTTCCTTTCTGAAGTTTCCCCTTACCGATTCCCCTAAAACAATCCCCTTCTCTCTCTGTTTTTTTTTTTTTTTGTCTTTAAAGATTCTTCATATAATTCCCTGAACAACTGCCCCAAATACCAACGATCATGTTGAAAGGTAGTGTGTCCTTCACGAGGGGAAAATGGTGATATGACTAACCCATAGGTCCAAGTTGTCTTTCTCTCCATCAAAATGTCATCGACAGATAGTTCATTGTTGGTCTTTGATTGCTCATTTCCCTGACGCGCGGAAGTTTTTTGCTGGGAGGAAAATCGCAGTTTTGTGAAACTGCGGGGGTGTGTGTGCAGTGGTGGCGTAGTGGTAAAACCCCCCCACCTACATGTCACCATGTGCGTGTTCGGTGGCGTTGGCGGTCATAGCCCTTTTGGTGGCCCCCGTTTGTCTTGGGAATATCGATGTTTTTCCCGTTGTTCCCATGGTTTTTTGTGGGACTCTCTCTCTCCCCCCCCTCTTTGGTTCTTTGTCGATTCTTCTTCACCCTCTCCCCCTTCTTTGTTCTTTTGTCCGAACCCCCTCTCTGTCTGTCTCTGTCTCTCCTCTCTTTGCTCATTTGTCGTTCTTTCTTCTTTCCTTTCTCTCTTCTCTTTCTGCTATTTGTCCAATTCTTCTCTCTCTCTTCTCTTCTTTTCTCTCTCTTCCCTCTCCCCTCTCTTCCTCTCTTTTTCTTTGTCATTTGCCCTGATTTTCTTCCCCTATTTTCTTCTCTCTCTTCTTCTCTTTTCTCTCTTTCTTCTTTCTCTCTCTCCTCCCCCCCTAGCCCTGTTGTTTCCCGATACCCAAAGCAGCGGGGTTTTTTCTGTCCACCCTCCCACGCATAAACACCCCTGCTTCATTGGAAAAGCCCCTTTTTCCCCCAGACAGTTTGGGACTTTGTCCTCTGCCCCCTACAAAAAAATCTTGTGTGGTGTTTGGGCGTTAGTCTTTCAAACGAAGTGACAGACCCAAAGCTCGAGGGTTCAACAGTATCAAATGTAGTAAAAGACCCACGGCAACAAAGCGGTCCCTGGCAGAATTCTCATGAAAAATTATCTTTGAGATAAACAAAAAATAATTTATGCGAAAAAAGATTTCAGTCATTCATTAATCCCCTTTTTATACAAAAAATTTTTAAAAAGCTAGTTTTTTCTTTCAATGTCACTGCAAAATTTAATAATATTTTGGTTTGTTGTTAAAGCCTAATAATAACGTTGGTATTGTTTTTTAAAGATAAGTAACAGGCGAACCTATCGGGTTAAAAATGATGAAAAATGTAAAAGATCTCGTTGAAAAAAAGAAAAAAAAAAACACCATCAACATGGAAAAAAATAAATACAATAAAATTAAGTACACATATAATGCATTTGTAGTATAATTAAAATAATGAATGCCCCTGATGTTTTACCATATTGCCAAATTTTTCACTAGGGGATTAAAAAACCCAAAACTTGAATACGTTTTAAAATACCCTAAAAGGCACAAAAATGTTTCTTAAAAAAGGTTTTAAAATTTCCCAAAATTGCTTCTGCCCGTCACTTTCTTTACAGCCAAATACGTAACTCAAATTTTTCAAAATGTAAAGAAAGTAAGGTTTACAGAAAACAAAACAGGTGAACGAACGCGAGCAGAAAAGATAGGAAAAATGACAGAAAACAAAGGAGCGAGCAGAAACAAAGAGAGTGACGAAAAGAGGAAATTTTAGACAGAATTTTCAAAAGGCTGGGATATATTCCCGGGCTGAAGAGCCCTGGGTTCCCCAGGGTAGACCCTGAAGAAGCATCATTTGATCATATGAAAACGCCCTTATGAAAAAGAAAAAGATGTGAAGCAAGGCGATGGTTTTGACTGTCACAACATTTAAAAAGAAATTAAAATATTCACAAAAAGTTCTTTAAAAAAAGTTTTTTAACGCTTTCCCCAGAAGTGATGATTTCATTTTGACTTGAGGCTTTTTGTTCCGGCCCATGTGACTTTGACCTTTGGACTTTGCCTTGAAACTTGCGTTCGGACCCTAACAGTCAAAGCTTTAACAAAATCTGGTTTTTACACAACAAAAACCACAACACAAACCCCACAACACCACCACACACACACACACACCACACAACACAAAAAAACTTCTCTCTCTTCTCTCTCTCTTCTCTCTCTCTCTCTCTCTCTCTTCTCTCTCTCTCTTCAAAGACACGGTACTGACCCGTTGGGATGGGATTTCTCTGGTATTCAAAATTAAAATGAAACGATCTCCCTTTATAAAAGAAAAGAAATGGTTTGGTGAATATGTCCCCCGTGAAACGCCTAAATTTTAACCCCTTTAATTTAAAAGCAATAAAAAAAAATTTAGTAAAGCCAAAATTTTAAATGATATTCCGAAGCTTTATGATTTAAATCATATAAAATAAGGCAGTAATTGGATTTACGGGCTTCGTGGCAATATCTGACAAGTTGAGAATGTTTGCGACATAAATTCACAACTCAATTTTGTTCTGACAATGTCTGTGATTGTTTTTAGCCGATTATTTATGAACCCCTTTTTCTTTCTCTCTCCTTTTCTCTCTCTCTCTCTCCTCTCTCTTCTTTGATTAAATTTTTCAACTTCTCTCTCTCTCTCTCTCTTTCTTCTCTTCTCTCTTTCTCTCTGATTCATTTTTTAAAATTTTCTTTTTTTCTCTCTTCGATTCATTTATAACTACTCTCTCTCTCTCTTTTCTCTCTCTCTCTTCTCTCTTCTCTCTTTTCTCTCTCTTCTCTTGATTCTTTATCAACTTGATTCATTTATCAATCTCTCTGATTTTTTATCAACTCTGATTCATTTTTCAACTTCTCTTCTGATTCTTTATCAACTCTCTCTCTCTCTTTTGATTCTTTATAACTCTCCCCCCCCCCTTCTCTCTTCTTTGCGCATGATTGTTTGACTAGCTTACAGTGTGGTTAGTCATGTGTGGTTAACATTTTTGTAACTGAAGTTTTATTTTTTTGTTATTTTTGTTTATTTGAAAACGTACCCCCTGTTTTTTTGGGGTCAAAACTTTAAAAGCTTGAAACTCAAAATTTCAAAGCCCCTTCTCTCTCTCCCCCCCCTTCACGCTCCCCCCTTCTCCCTTTCCCCTCCCCTTCACGCTTCCCCCCCCCCCCCAAATAATAATCATGATAGATTGTCTGTGCCCCCTGATGCTCTTTTGCCCTGATAGACCCCTAAAGGGTATGCTTTCTCATTATATCAGGTTTCCTGCCGTTGGCGTTGGGTCATGGTTCCATTTTCTCTATCTTCGTTGCCCCCGCATCTCCCCCCCTCCTGTCCCCCACTCTGAAGTCCGTCCGCATTCTTCCCTGAGTCTAATGGGTCTCTTTCCCACTTTCCGTTTTTGACCGGTGCTCTAAAACCCTTTCCCCATAAATGGCCTATAAGTGTTCCCTGTTTTTTTCCTAATTTCCCCTTTTGGTGCCTCTTGCGCTGCTCCATCGAGATGTCTCGTTTGTTTTCTTTTCGGGTTCATGGAATTCAACACCTTCTTAAAAAAAAATCTTGGCTGCCCAATCTTGCTTGGCTTTGTGTTTATTCCCTGCCTCAATCCTACTACAGTATGGTTCTATATAAATTTTAAGAACTCTCTTCCTGATGTTAATTGATAGGCATTGTGTGGTACAAATGCTTGTCATCTTCTTGATGCTGTTTTGGCTTGGCCGATTTGCTGGCTATTTCTGATATGTATGCATCTGCTGTCTGATGAAATGATCGTTCCCAGGTATTTAATTTATCAACCTGTGTCAAGGATTGTGCCACTTGCTTTATTTTGCTTTACAGGGTAGAAATCATAGTAACCTGTAAACTGTAAAGCTATCTGGAGCTGTAGTCTAGTGGTTAAATCACACATTTACATATGATGTGAAAAGTTCCAGGTTTGATTTCTTAGTTGCATAGGGATCCCCCCCCCCCCACTTGCCCAGACCTTTAATGGTGCTCTGGGTGCTAAGTCTCAGATCGATGAGAAAACACAATGATATCCAATGTGCAGAAAATCATTTAGCATACACATGTAAAAAAAAAAATCTCAAGACAACACAATTTTGTCCTTGGCAAAATTATGCAGAAAACACCCGTCATTATGGTGAAGTGGGTTAGTGCAACAGACTACCCAACTGAAGATAATGGGTTCGAATCCACATCAGTCCTGTCAAAAATCAATGTGGGATTTTCAGCCCCAAACCAGCTTCACCCACATCTGAGTGTGCTATGGGCTCATTGGGAAGTCAGGGACCACACAGTCAAATCTCATCTGCTTCACGTATGCATCATTAAGAATACTGCTTAAAGCTCCAGACCAACACAGCAGGTGTCCTTATCTCTCGGGCCTAGTTGATTCAAGGATACGATAGTAAGCGCAGAGTAGAGTAGAGCCCTGTCGCGCAGTTCTCAGTCATAGATGAATTCTACAGCGCTATGATTATAATCCCCATCGTCATCATTATCGCAGTGCAAAAACTGTCCCAGCTTGTGTGGCTATTAAAAAATTTAAAGTGGCACAGAAATGGGACAGAACAAAAAGGTACACATATGAAACTGCCAAAAGTGTGGTGATTTTTAAAAAAAGATCAGAAAATTCTACTTTTGTAGGTTTACAAAAAGGCAAACAGATCATTAAGGGAAAAAAATATTGGTGTTGCTGCACTGTGGAGATGTGCTCTTCTCACCAACAGCAGGCTGAATTTCATGTATGTTAGATTTGCCATGATAAAAGGAAAACTACGAAATACTGAAGCGGCACTCATTACAAATCAATGAATGTGATTGGATTCACCCAGTTCGAGATAATATCTGGGGGATGGAGCACTTGTGACATTCGCTCACAACTCAATATCGTTCTGTTTTTGTCTTTGATTGCTCATTTGTCTGATTCCACTTGTTATGGTCTGTCTCGCTCTCTCTCTCTCTCTCTCTCTTCCGGCTGGTTCATTAGATATCGCCGTGGACTCAAGATCTGTTGTATCAAGACAGTCCAGTTCAGTTCCAGCCAGCAATAGAAAAACTGGCCTGTTTTATTGCCTGTCTTAATGCCAACACCATTCTGATGATGTCAGCTTAATATTTCACCGGTATTTCCTCACTTCCTCCCCAAATAACTGGATTGATTTGGGTGGAGAGCATAAGGGATGGTCCAAGTGTGAGGAACCCTCTTAACCCTTCGACTTCCTGCACCCTATCCACCAACAGCACAAAACGTAACTCTTTGATTCCTTCACCCTATCCACCAGCTTATTGCAGGAAGTTGTTGGATAGGGTGGGGAATCAAAGGGTTAATGTGTTTGCTTTGCTGGCATGGCTGGCAATGCAAGATGCTGGTGAACAGGGTGTGGGAGTCAAAGGGTTAAATTAATTCCCTTTTTTTTTTCCTTCTTCTTTCTACTTAATTCTAAAGTCAATCCTCTCTCTCTCTCTCTCTTCTCTCCTCCCTTTGTCTGTATCTCTCTCATGTTCTTGTCTCACAGTGTACACTTATTTTTTAGACGTTTATACAATAATTTCTCCTTCTTTCAACCTCTGTGTTCGTTCGTTCTTTGATTTAACGTCTTTTCACTATGAGTGATATTAGACGGAAACAACCTCTGTGTGTGTGTGTGTGTGTGTGTGTGTGTGTGTGTGTGTGTGTGTGTGTGTGTGTGTCTGTGTGTGTGTGTTGAGTGTGTGTGTATGTGTGTGTGTGTGTGTGTGTGTGTGTGTGAGTGTGAGTGTGTGTGGTGTGTGTGTGTGTGTGTGTGTGTGTTGTGTTTTGTGTGTGTGGTGTGTGTACTACATGCATACATGTGTATATGACAGAAACAAAAAGGAACAGTGTGTGTGTGAGTGAGTGAGAGAGAGAGAGAGAGTGTGTGTGTGTGTGTGTGTGTGTGTGTGTGGTGTGTGTGTGTGTGTGTGTGGTGTGTGTGGTGTGTGCGTGCGTGCGTGCGTGCATGCGTGCGTGCGTGCGTGCGTGTGTATGTGAGTGTGTATGAGTGAAATGAGTGTGCAAAAACAAAACAAGACTCCTCAAACTTTCAATAAAACCATGCACACACCCCACACACACACACACACCCCCAAAACCCCCCAAGCACACTCACCCCCACCACCACAACTGTCATCACAACCACCATCACACCCCCTTACACATAGTATACAAAAAAATATGCATAAATAAATGAAAAACAATTTTTTTTTTTTTGTTTTTTGCATACAATCAACAAAAAAAATTTTCTGATCTAAAGACGTAATTTTCTGAAACCACCGGGGTACTGTATCTCTCATCCACTACTTTCCTTTGTAACATACATATGAAAATTAAAAAGGAACTCAAGAATTTTTCTAATGCCCCAAGGTGCAATGTTTCTCATTCACCAACAAACGACTGTATTAACACCAACACCCACAAAATGTATCGTTGACACACACAACACACACAAGGACTATAAAAGCGGGCGCAAACCCAACACACCAACACCAAAACCCCACCCACACACACCAAAACCCAAAAACAACCACAACCCCCACAAAACCCACAACACACACACACACCCAAACCAAAAACCCGCAACACCACACACAGAGACTTTAAAAAAACGCGCGCGCACCCACAACACCACACCCCAAAACCACACACACACCACACCAC
>JAPXFY010005046.1:0-16068 GCA_030674185.1 Monoplex corrugatus | reverse complement strand
AGGGGAGGGGAGAAGGGGGGAGAGAGAGAAGAGATAAAGAGAGAGAGGGAGAGGAAAATAAATACTCCAGAAAACAAAACAATGTGTGCAAACCTGCCCATTAAATTGTGCTACTTTTGGGAGAGAGAATTAAATCTCTCAAAAAACGTCTTCTGAAACTTTTGTTGTTTTAAAAAAGATCGATTTAAAAAATCAATTTCAGCTTTTACGCAGCAGGTCTGCATGCATCCCCGAACTGGTCCCCACAACTTCTCTGGGAAAGTTCAATCTCCGAAATTCCGCCCAACTGAACTTTGTCCATTTGTCCCTGTTCACACTTTGATCACAAAACTGACTCCCCAGATTTAAATTTTTCTTTTCTCTTCTGTTTCCTTTTTCCTTTTTTTCCCGCTGCGTTGTCTGCCTAAATCTTCTGATTTTTTTTTCGCCTTTTGTTTTTCCGCAAAAAACACCCTCGAAAGTCTTTCACTGGAACCTCTCCCTTATAAATCACATGAGTATGCTTTTTTGGCTTGGGGAGGTGAGTTTGTGAAGCTTTTTTAGGTAATTTTCCTGTTTTTGTAATGTTTTGGTTTTTCCTTGGTACTCAAATTTTTATTCAGATGAGTTTTTTGAGTCCCCTGTACGTAAAATTGGACGGATGGCAACCCCGGGGGGGCAGTCCGGGGGATTATGGCGCGAATGCATTGACATGTGCATTTGATTTTTTTTTTTTTTTTCCCTTTTGAAGTTTTGGTTTTTGAGGCGGTTTTAGCCCTGATAGGCTCTGGCAGTCGGGTTGGGCCTTCAAATAACAATAACAAAAAACAGTTTCTGAGCTTGTGGCAAAAGCATTCTGTGGGAGTAAACCCTGCCAAGCCACGCAGAGGGGGCCATTCTGAGGTCACGGCCTCATGTGTCTGCTTACTGGAACAGTGCCTCAAGTGTCCGTATTTGGATCGTCTTCAGGTCTGCTTTTTTGGACAGTCCCCTCTTGTCGCTTATTTGGATCGTGCCTCTTGTTGCTTACTTGGATCGTGCCTTATGGTCGCTTACTTGGTCGGGGTCATGTCTGTTTAATTGGTCAGTCCCTTAGTTTGCTTACTTGGATCAGTCCTCATGTGTCGTTTACTTGGCGCAGTGCATCATGTGTCGCTTACTTGGATCAGTGCCTCATGTTCTGCTTATTTGGATCAGTGTTTTATGGGGTCCGCTTACTGGCAGTCCTCATGTGTCTGCTTCTTGGATCAGTCCCCATGTGTCTGTTTACTTGGAACAGGCCTCAAGTGTCCGCTTACTTGGATCAGTGCTTCATGGTCTGCTTACTTGGATCAGTGCCTCTGTGTCCTCTTTACTTGGTCAGTGCCTCATGTGTTTCTGCTTACTTGGCATTTGCTTCATGTGTCTGCTTACTTGGATCGTGCCCTTATGGTCCCTTCTTGGATCGTGCCCTTTGTCGCTTACTTGGACTTTCCTCGGGGTTTTTCCGCTTATTTGGATCAGTGCCCATGTGGTTGCTTACTTGGATCATGCCTCTGTGTCGCTTACTTGGTCAGTGGCCTTATGGTCTGTTTACGGGGATCAGGCCTCAGGGGTCTGCTCTTGGCGCAGTGCCTCAGTGTCTGCCTACTTGGAGCGGGACAAAATCGCGTGTGACCCCCCCAAGGTTACAGTGAAAACAGTGGAACCCTTGTGTTTTTTTTTTTCAATACTGATCTGTTTTAAAAAAACTCTTGTATTTCGTTCATACTACTCCTGTTTAATAAACAACACCACTTTCTTTCCCCAAAAGACTTTATTCTTTCTTGAATGTCTCAGTTCTCCTATTAAAGTTGTTGTTTTTCTCTATTCAAACCCCTCTTGCTGTTTATGGATGGCAAACTTTTTGCCTGCAAGGTCTCTTTGTTTGGGTTTCCTTTACAACCGCGAACCCCCCTCAGGGGTCATGACCCGAACCGCCTGTGCGGTACAAATAAAAGGGCTGCCGCGGATTGTTCCACTCTAGAACATTTCTCTAATCTTTACCACCAAAAGTCTTTTGGGTGTATTCCCACTCTAGAACATCTAATTTAAAACTTGACCCCAAAGTCTTTTGGGTTATTCCCACCTTTGAAACATCAATCTAATCTTTACCACCAAAATCTTGGGTCTTTCCCACTGAGAACGTTTTCTTAATCTTGCCACCAAAGTCTTGGGTCTTTTTCCCACCTGAACGTCTTCCTAATCTTGACCCCCAAAGTCTTGGGTCTTTTCCCCACCTAGAACGTTTTAATCTAATCTTGACCACCAAAGTTTTGGGTTTCTTTTCCCCACTGTAAAAAAGTTTACTAATCTTGACCAAAGCCTTTATCCAACTTTCGTTTTTTGCTCAACAGTTGGGTGGGGAAACTCGGGGGCTTGTCTTTGCTTTTGCTAGCGGGGGGGTTGCCCTGCAAAGCGGGAAGACGGGTGCGGGTCAAAGATTTTAAGTATGAGAGAGAAAAGAGACACACAGAGAGAGATGTGTTAAGAGAGAGAGAGAGAGAAGGGGGGGGGGAGAGAAAAAATAGAAAAGAGAGAGAGAGGAGAGGAAATAGAGGGGGAAGACAGAGAGAGAGAGAGGGAGAGGAAGGATAGAGGAGAGAGATAGAGAGAGGGGGGGGGAGAAAGATAGTTTTAGATAGAGAGAGAGAGATAGAGAGAGAGAGAGAAAAAGGGAGAGAGAGGACAGAGAGAGAGAAACAGAGAGACAGAGAGAAAAGGCAGAAGAGACAGGAAAGAGAGAAAAAGAGAGAGAGAGAGAGAAGAGAGAGACAAGACAGAGAGATAGAGAAGAAAAAATAAAGACAGAGCACAATGACTAAAAACCCCCCCCCCCCCCTCTATCCCCCCCGGGCCTCCCCCCTTTCACGCCATCCACAAATGTGTCAGAAAAACGACTCGGGGTTGTAAAGTAACAAAAGGTCCTCAGTCAGTCTGTCTGTCTCTCTTCCCCCCCCCCCCCCCCCACACCGCAGAAAAATCATACTTGTCACGTTTTGACGTGATTTTTGTGGTTCCTTCTTAAACAAGGGGGGTTCCTGCTAAAGGGGAAAGAATTAACTAGACAGACAGTAATTAATTAAGGGGACCACTCCCTCACCTTACACCAGCGCTACATAGTACCCCTTAATGATTTTTTTTTTTTTTTTTATCCTTCGCCTTTTCCCCACCTCCATTAGCGTCTGCGGGTTGGGGGAGTCCGGAAGATCAGGATGGTCAATAGTTAGATAGTTTTGCTCTTTTTTTTTTTAATAACCCCCTTTCCCCAACCAACCAACCAGCCAACCACCAACCAACCACCCAAAACCACCCAACCCAACCCAAACCAACCAACCAACCAACCCAAAAAACCCCAAACCAAACCCAAAACCAGAAACCCAACCAACCAACCAAACCAACCAACCAACCAACCACCAAACCAACCCAAACCCCAACCAACAAACCAAACAAACCAACCAAACCCAACCCAAAACCAGCCAGCCCCCACCGCCCAAACCGACTGGGGGACCAAAACCAACCAACCAACCAACCAATCAACCAACCCAAAAACCAACCAACCAAACCACTCAACCAACCCAACCCAATCACCCAACCCAAACCAACCAACCAACCAACCAACCAACCAACCCAAAACCAACCAACCAACCCAAACCCAACCAAAACCAACCAACCAACCAGCCAGCCAGCCCAACCAGCACCCAGTCAACTAAACCCCCCAACCAACCAACCAACCAACCAACCAACCAAAAAAATCAGCCAACCCCCAAACCCAACCACCAACCAACCAACAACCAACCACCCGCCAGTCAACCACCAGCCAGTCAAAAAACCAACCAACCAACCCAACCACCAACCAACCAACAACCAACAAAGCCACCCAGTCAACCAGCCAGCCAGTCAACTAACCAACCAACCAACCAACCAACCAACCAACCAACCAACCAAAAAACCAAACCCAACCAGCCAGCCAAACCAACCAAACCCAAACCAACCAACCCAAACCAACCCAAACCCAACCAACAACCAACCAACCAACCCAACCAACCAACCAACCCAACCACCAAACCAACCAACCAACCAAACCAAACCCCATCACCCAAACCCAAACCCAAACCCAAAACAACCAACCAACCAACCACCACCCCACCCAAACCAACCCCCCAAGCCACCCAGAAAAACCAAAACCAACCAACCAACAACCAAACCAACCAACCAAACCAACCAGCCAAAACCCCAGCCAGCCATAACCAGCAAACCCAACCAACCAACCAACCAACCAACCAGCCAACCAACCAACCAACCAACCAACCCCCCAGCCAACCCCCCCCCAGAAAACCAACCAACCAACCAACCCCCCACCAACAACCAACCACCAACCAACCACCCAAACCCCACAGACAAACCGACTGATGGACCAAACCAACCAACCAAAACCAACCAAAACCAACCAACCAAACCCAAAAACCAACCAACCAACCAACAAACCTCAGCCCACCTGGGGAATGAACCCACGACCCTGCGTTCCAGCATGGGGGTTTAAACCAACTGACCCAATGGGCTAGATGGACAAAAGAGCTATGACCCCAATGGGCTAAGGGGAAAAAGGCTCACTCCCAATGGGCTGATGGACTAAAGATCCTATTCCCCAGAGGGCAGATGGATTAAAAGATCTTACTGATCAATGGGCTAGATGGACTACAGATCTCACGATCCAAGGGGGATAGAGGATTAAAGATTTATGACCCCAGTGGGTAGATGGACTACAGTCTCACTGACCCAGGGGGCTAGATGGACAAAAATCTTATGACCCAATGGCTAGATGGATAAAGATTCACTGCCCCAATGGGCTAGATGGACGAAAGATCTCATTGCCCCAATGGGCTAGATGGACTAAAGATCTTACTGACCAGTGGGCTAGATGGTAAGTCTTATTGGGCCCCATGGGTTTAGATGGACTACGTCTTATTAACCCATGGGCTAGGGGATAAAGATCTTACTGACCCAATTGGCTAGTGGAATACAGATCTCACTGACCCAATGGGCTAGAGGGACTAAAATCTTACTGACCAGTGGGTAGATGGACAAAAAGATCTTATTGCCCCAGGGGGCTAGATGGTAAAATTTATTAACCCAGTGGGCTAGTGGACTAAAGATTTATTGACCCAGTGGGCTAGATGGACTACAGTCTTATTGACCCATGGGTAGATGGACTACAGATCTTATTGACCCAGTGGGCAGATGGACAAAAGTTCATTGATAAGGGGGCTAGTAGCTACAGATCTTACGGGGACCCAAATTGGCTGATGGACTACAGATCTCACGATCCAATGGGCTAGATGGATACGATCTTACGACCCAAGGGGCTAGATGGACAAAGACTCATTGACCCTTTGGGCTAGATGATCTAAAATCTCACTGCCCCAAACGGCTAGAGGATACAGATCTCACTGCCCAAGGGGCTAGATGATCTAAGTATCTCACTGACCCAATGGGCTAGATGATCAAGTATCTCACTGACCCAACAGGTAAAAAGACCTCACTACCAAATGGGCTAGATGGAAAAGACCTACTGCCCAAAAACAGGCTAGATGGACAAAGACCTTATTAAAGACCTTCTGAAAAACGGGGTAGTGATAGATAGATGATAGTAATAAAGATGATGTAGATAGTGATAGTAAATAGATAGCTGACAGACAAGAGAAAGAGAGAGAGAAAGAGAGAGAGACAGAAAAGAGAGAGAGAAGAGAAGAGAGAAAACAGACAAAAGAAGAAAAAAGAGAGAGAGAGGGGGGGAGGAGGATTGAGGAGAGAGAAAAGGGGAGATACATACATACATACATACTTACATACAGCAACAGACAACAGACAGACAGCAGACAGACAAACAGGCAGACAGAAGCACCACCCCCTTAAAGGTCTAAAGATCGTAATTCACAAATGTCAGTTTTTGCCCAGAGAAAATCAAAATTGGTAGAGTAACTAAAAAAAATTTAAAAAAACAAAAAGCGGTTTGCATTCCCATGCGGGTTTTCAATGGAAATCCAATACAGAGAGTGGTATATTTGCACATGGACGGGCATCGCTCAGGAAGGGAGGTACTCAAATTTGGACACTTGCAGACGGAAACCTTCAAGTTGTAGGAAAATAGAAAACTTTTCTGGCTGCGGCTTTTAGAAGGTTTAAAACGGTTGACGGTTATATTGGCGTTTATGAAAGTTGAGTTTTTGGGGAAACCCAAAATTTAAGACAGGAAAACAAAACCAAGAAGAAAAAAACCCCACACACACACACAAAAAACCACCCCCAACACACCCCAAACAACACACACCACACACACACACCACACACACAAAAACAAAACACACCCAAAAAAAAAACAAAAAACAACAATAACAACATAAAAAAAAAAAAACAAAAGAAACAAAACAAACAAAACAAACAAACAAACAAACAAACAAACAAACAAACAAAAAAAAGAAAAGTAAAAAGAAATCAAAGAATAAATGGAATAAAAAACGAAAAAGGGGAATCCAGGCTTTAATACTATATAGTTATGAGAAATGTTGACGGGGTTTGAATGACAAATGGTTGATAAACCAAATGGACGAATGGAAGTAGGGAAGGGTGAACGAACGAAAAATAAAACCCAAAAATTTTCCCAGCACCCCCACAGTAAATTTCCCCAAAAGCCAGAATCCTAAGTACAAGAAAAATTTTTAGCCATGGGAATTTGAACAGTTAAAAATAAATCGAAGAAACACCCAACACAAAACCCAAAAGAAAATGTGAACCGAATTTTTTTCTGTAAAACAAAAAAGTGTATAACTATTGCTAAGTTTCCAATTGTTCCTGAAGCTTTGATGAAGAGAGCGAGAGAGAGCGAGAGAGAGAGACAGGGGAGAGAGAGGAGAACGAGAGAGGGAGAGGGGGGAGAGAGAGAGAGAGAACGAGAGAGAAGATGTAGAGAGAGAAAGGAGAGAGGGATAGACAAGAGAGAGAGAGAGAGAGACAAGATAGCTAGGAGGAAAGAGAGGAAGATAGCAGAGAGAGAGGGGGAAAAGGAGAGAGAGAGACAGAGAATAGACAGAGAAATAGAAGAGAGGAGAGACAAAAAAAAGCGATGATTTATTTTCAGGCCCAAGCCCCCATCAAGTTGGACTTGCAAAACTTGATCTGCATAACAAACTCTGTCCCCTAAACTAAACTAAGAGGAAAGATTCATTCCATCCACCCAAGTGGTAAAAGGCGTTTCAATCTACCAAGATAAAAACAAAAGTGCAGAATAACTGATCGAGAGAGAGAGAGAGAGAGAGAGGAGGACAGACAGACAGACAGACAAAAGAGAGGGGAGAGAGGGGGAAAGAGAGAAAGAGAGAGAGACTGACAGAGAGAGAGAGACAGAGAAAGAGAAGACAGGACAAAACAGAGACGAGAGCAGAACATGGACAGCGAAAAGCAGGAGAGAAAGAGAAGAGTGAGTCAAGAGGAGACAGAGACAGAGGACAGAGCAACAGCAGACAAGAGACGAGACAGAGAGACAGAGACAAAGACAGAGAGACAGACAGGGGGAACAGAAACAGAGAGACAGAAACAGAGAGACAGAAACGAGAGACAGACACAGAGGACAGAACGAGAACAGCACGAGAGACAGAGACAGAGAGACAGACCAGAGGAAGACGGAGGAGAGGACAGACAGAGGGAGAGAGAGAGAGAGGGAGGGGAGAGGGGAGAGGGGAGAGAAATTAATAAAAAAAAAACTTTACAAAGCAAAAAAAATGTTTTTATAACACTCTCCCGAGGGGTTTACCCATAGAAAAAATGTGATTTTCTCTTGCACATAGTACTTTTTTTTCCTTTAAAAAAATAAAAAAAAGGTCTTTCTTCGAACATGTTTCTTCACCAAAATTTTTTTTATTTTTTGACAAACAAACACAATACATGCATCCAAACATGCACGCACCCACCCACGCACGCGCACACACACACACACAACACCACACACACCAAAACACACACACACACACAACACACACACCACAACACCCACACAAACCACGCAGTAAGAAAAAAAAAAACTGTAGCGCAAGGAAAAATGGGGGCATACTAATTTTAACTTTGTTTGTAACAGTAACAGGATCACACTTACGATATACCCTTTTCATGCAGTTCTCCCGACTCACGAACACACACAGAAAAACACACAAACCCCACAACCCCCACACCACACAACACACACCCCAAACACACACACACAACACACCCAAAAAACACCAAAAAATACCCACTATCTAATTCTGTCTCCCGCTGTCTGTCTATCTATCTATCTATCGTCGTTGTTATCCCTTTTTATCTATGTTGTCTGTTAACTATCTATCTATCTGTTATCGGGGTGTCATCTTTTCTATCTATGTTTTATCTATCTGTCTATGTATTATGTTTTTATATTATGTATCTACACACCACACACACACCCCAAAACACACACACACACACACACAACCACACACACACACACACCACTTTTGTATTTCATATAAAATTTTAAAATATTTTATATATATATTTTAATATGTATTATACATTATGCAGACAAAACATATACATAAATTTTATATATATATATAAATATTATATAATAATTATATATATAAATACATTAGCAGACGGACAAACTCAAAAGCCATGCATGTATCCCAAACATGCGAATACACAGAGATACAAACACAGACTTTCAGCGAGACATCATACCAGCGGTACACACCCACACACAGTACTAACGACACCACATGTACCAAACAAATGAATCGAACACACACACACACCAACACCCAACACACACCACACACCACCACACAACACCCCCAAAAACCACAAGGGGGGGGGCCCATCATACCACAAAACCACTCCTCTCTCTCACACGCCCCCCAATACCAACGCACAACACACACAAACACACACACACGCGCGCGAGGCGCGCTCGCGCCACACCCACACGTTTTACTCCCCATCTCCACCACCATCCCACACAAAACACACAGAAACACCCACAACCACACCACACACAACACACACACCACAACACACACCCCACAACACAAAACACACAAACACACACACACAACACAAAACACCCACACCCCAAACAAAACAACACCACACACCCACACACACACCCCACAAACCACACACACACACGCACCACGAACCAGACAAAAGACATTTGGAAACAAACACCGGGAATCAGAGTTCTTTCCCCAATCCCCTGCAGGGAAAAAGATTTTCATGTCCCGTCTGAATGGTTTTGTCTTTCCCATAGGAACCCCTGACATGTTGCCCCCATCAAGTTCCTTACACGCATGGGGGGTTTTTTGTGTGGGGTCGTGGTGTGGTGCGCGCATTCGATCTTTTTTGGGTTTTTATGTTGTGGTAAGAATGTATGTGTTTTTATTCGAGCCCAAAAAGCTTACATCTGAAATTTGAATTTTGTTTTCAGTAAAAATAGATTGTATTTATTGCACTGTCATTGTCATTGAAACGATTTGCATTGTATTGTTTGTATTGTATTGTATTTCGTACCTAAAGTTCTGGACAGTTTATTGAGTATCAATATGGGGGAAACAATTTTTGGGAATTTATGCTGTTTTTGTATATGTTGTGGTTTTCTTAGGTATGCTTACATTGTATTCATGTGTTTTTTTAAAAAATCCCCGTGCGTAAAATTGGACAAGTGGTCAACGCCAGGGCCTTGTTTTTAGTTAGTGCGAGAATGCGCTGATACGTGTACTTAAATTTTCTTTTCTTTTTTTTCCTGTTTTTGGGGTTTTGTATGTTTTAAGCGGTTACAACCCTCGGCTCTACCCCGTCGGCTGGGCTTTAAACAACAACAAAAACAAAAAACCGATTTTCTTTGAACCTGTCCTCTTCCCAATCCATACCAAGGTGGATAAAGTAGAACGATAGTTAAAGTGAAATTATCCATTCAGGACTGTCATGTAGTGGTCTGTGCATATTTCCTTGCTAAAAGCCCAACTTGTCAAGCTTTACTATTCCCCACACACGGAATTTGGGTTCCCCCAGACTTTTTCTGACAGAAACTGTGGAAAATTCCCCATTTCCTGATAATCACGAGGACAGTGCGTTGTGGGGTTTTGTGTTTTGGGTGTGTGTGTGTGTGTGGTGTGTGTGTGTGGTTTTGGGGGTGTGGTGTTGTGGTGTGTGTGATGCGCGCGTGTGGCTCTCTCCCCTTTTTTTGTGTGTATGTCTCTCTATCTGGTGTGTGTGTCTCTTCTTCACTCTCTTTTTTGGGTGTGTATGTCTATTGTTGTGTGTGTGTGTGTGTGTGTGTGTGTGTTTTGTTGTGTGTGTGGTGTTGTGGTGTGTTGTTTTTCTGTCTCTCGATCTCTCTGTTTTGTTTGGTGTTGCCTCTTCTTTATCTCTCTACTCTCTCTATCGTCTTCTATCTTCTGTCTAATTATATATATAATAATTTAAATATATATTATTGTGTGTGTGTGTGTTTTGTGTGGGTGTGTGTGTTGGGTGTGTGTGTGTGTGAGAAAGAGAGGAAAAGGTGGTGGTGTGTGTGTTGTGGTGTGTGTGTACGCGCTCTCTCTCTTAAGGATCGTGGTAAAGTACGTGCACATGCCCCCTGGGGACGAGCATGCATTTGTGTTTTCCCCCTGAAGCCCATGAATCTGGACAGGACAGAGAGTGAGAGGGGGAAACAGAGAGGAGAGAGGAGGGAATAAAGGGGGGAGAGAGAGTGAGAAAGAGAGAAAGAGTAGAGAAGAGGAAAGTGAGAGAGAGGAGAGGCGGGGGAGAGGGGGAGAGGAGTGGTGAAAATTGAGGAGGAGTGAGAGGGAGGAGAGAGAGAGAGGGAGAGGAGCGAAGAGAGGTGAGAGAGAAGGGAAAAAAGAGTGAGAGAGAGAGAGAGAGAGAGAGAGAGGAGAAAAGGGAGAGAGAGAAAAAGAAAGAGAAGGGGGGGAGAAAGAGAGGGAGAAGAGAGGAGGAGAGAGAGAGAGAATGGAGGGAGGAAAAGGGGACGTCAGCAAATTTCCGTTTGGTCAACCCAGTGATGATTTTCTCATTCGAATGGATGAAAACGTGCATGCGGGGTGTTTTCATGTTTCAGCACCGGCCACTGACGTGATTTAGGGAAATCTTTAACTGCAGATTTGGTATTCTGCATACTTACATACAAAAGGGGTTTTAAAGAACTATTCGACTGTGTTGCCCAGGAAGATAAAAAAAACATCTCCACCCTTTCAAATACGACTTTGACAAAGTTGCGCTAAGAAAAAAAATATCTGCGCCCTCAAAATACGACATTGACAAAGTTGCGCAAAGATGGAAAATATCTCCCCCTTTTACAAATACAAACATGACAAAGTTGCGCCAAGATAGAAAATATCTACCCTACAAATACGACATTGACAAATTTGCGCTAAGATGGAAAATATCTCACCCTTACAAATCTGCATGACAAGTTGCGCTAAGAGGAAAATATCTACCCTTACAAATACTGACATTGAAAAGTTGCGTAAGATGGAAAATATCTCCCCCTTACAAATACTAACACTGAAAAGTTGCCCAAGATAAAAAAATTTCTCCCCCTTACAAATACTGCATTGAAAAAGTTGCGCACAAGTTAGGGGGTTTCAATGTCCCTCACTTCGTTTCAATTTCGTTTCGTTTCAGTTTCGCTTAGTTTCGTTTTAGTTTCTATTTCATTTTCCAAGAACGTCTCCGGTCGGAATCAATTCCTATAAAACAAACGTCACGGGTCCATGTGTATGGTGATCGTGGCACAGGCCTTAAACCTGCAAAAAAAACCCCTGAATTTGGCCGGTTCCTGAGTTTTCCCAACCTATGTTTTTTCATAGTCTAATTTTTTATACTAGATTGTATCGTCTATCACTGGAACAATCTTGGTTACATATAAATGACTTTTTGTTCTGTTGTGTATCTTTTTTTTAAAAGGGAAAAAAAACAGTTTCATAAAACAAAAAAGTTCCTACACATGGGTGACCATTTCGTGTGTCGAAATTATATAAATACTTCTTGAAATCGATATTGTGTTGGTTATATTTCTAATGTTTAATTACCCTTAAACGGTAATTTAGAAGTGGGATTGAAAAAAACAGATGTTAAATATGAAGTGCAAACCCCGATTTAAAAACCGTTCTAATATTGACACAAAGACAGAGCTGCAAGAATCCGGTGGGGGCAGTTTTTTAGTGCGGGGTCCAAAGAAAAAGAAGAAGAAAAATTTGCTCAGTAAAGGGGAACGCTTACTAATTTGTAAGAGGATCTACAGAAATAAACACCTAAACTGCTGTTTTTGAAACTGTGTGCGGCTTGATCAGAAATTTTCTTAAATCTGTTACTAATATGAAAACATTTTTTTTTATCGATATTTGCCCCTGGATTAAGCCAATTCCTTGGCCCATATTTGAAGAATAAAAAACATTTTTAAAAAATATGTTCAAAACTTTTTTGAAATGAGACCGGGGGATCACTTCTGAGGTAGCGATTTCACTTAGTTTTAGAATAAAAAACGGTTGGAGTGAGGCAGGGTTGTTCCCATCACCACTTCTGTTTTCAGTTTACAAGGACAAGATCGCGAGGAACAAATCTAGACCCCCAAAATTTTGGGGCAATAATTACTTGCAGACGATAGATCTAGCACACAAAAAGAATAAAAACTACGAAAACACAAACCCTCTGAAAGCCACTTTTCAAAAAATACAACAGAAAAAGCATCGTAATCTAAGCCCAAATTTAAAATCAGCAGGCACTAGAAATTTTAACATCAAAATGAAAGGGTTTATGCTCAAAAAAATGGGGTGGTTTTAAAATACCCCGGGCAGCTTTTTCACAAAAACGGGGTGCTTGGAGAGATTGAAGAAAAAAGCCAGAAACAAACAATGACGCTATTTACCTTGTGGATGCCCTAGGTGATAAAATACCGTATAAACATGTGGTAAAAACAAGCTAGGTTGGGCCCCAGGACTGGCCAGCTCATGGGGTTTATGGCAGGTTTAAGGCTTGTCCATGATCACCTCCACATGGCACCTGTTTAGTTAGTGATATGGAATTTGTTCCCAAACGTGGAGACGTCATCTTGAGAAACTGAAACTGAAACTGAGGCCCTGAAAAAACTCACATCACTACTTAAAAAAATGCAGAGCTCACACTTCCCTTTTCATCCTCCCCTAACACCCCAGTGCCAGACCTGGACCCCGACCACGCCCTCCGCCCCAAAAGTTACAATGTGAGGTATAAGCCGTTCAAGAACAGCCGTTTACAAACCCATACACCCATGGTCAGAAACCCAAGATGAGAAAAATGATGAGACAACAATCAGACCATACCAAATTTTAAGGGTTTTTGGGCATCTGACGTGGATGCCACATCACAAAACCCTCATTCACATCTTCATTCCCTCATTTATCAACACATCATCATCTCATCATCATCTTTACATCATCATCTACATATTCATCTCATACATCTTCATCTATCGTGTTTGCCACATGAGTTGGCGTCATGGCCCTCCATATTTCTACTCTCGTTGCGCAAGCACGTCTTCCACCCTTCTCTGTCTTTGCCACTCTGCAAGTCCGTCCAATATTTTCCCCTGGGTTTTACCTGGTGCTCCTTTCCCTCCAGCCGTCTGGCCATGATTTTATTTAGGAAAGTACGATAGTGTGTCCCGTTTGCCTTCATCGGTTTTTGTACGGTCTCTCCGTTAGCCTTTTTCGTTTTCCCCCGAAAAACCACAAGGGATAGGGGGGATTTTTTTTTCGGGGCTTACTCCTTTAGCCCTATTCTCTCCCGGATGTCCACAAGGCAGTGGGGCTATTTACCCCCAAAGGCATGCCTATAACGTGCACTAACCAGGTCCTCCCGCCAATAGAGAATGGAACAGCCCCCCCCTGCCCATCTCACACTGGGCAGCCCGCCAGCCGCCAGTTTCCCTTTACTCAGCTCGACAGTTTGCAGTGGAACTCCCCAAGTTGCTGTCTACAACCGCAGAAAATGTTCGAACATCAGTCTATCATCATTCCATCAACAAAATTTAGGTATTTAGAATCTGGTCACAACAGGAAAGCTGGGGGAAAGAGAACACCAGGTGCCCCGGGGAGAAAATATTGGACGGACTTGCGGGTGGCTGGGGACAAGGAGGTTGGAAGAGTGCTTGCGGCAAAAGGATGATACTATGGAGGGCCATGATCGCCAACCCCCAATGGGGCAGGGCACTGATGATGATGAGAGTCTCTAATATGAATGCAACCCCACAAGCTTATAAAAAAAAAAATGTCTGGATTTTACCGTCAAGCGACCAATAATGGGATCTGGGGCGAAGGCGTGAAAGAGACCTTGACATCACACGGGACTTACCCCCCCGACTTCCAGTTGTTTCTGACCCCCGGGCCCTTTTAACTTGCAAAAACCCCGAGGGGAAAAAAATGAAAAGAGAAATAAAATAAAAAAAAAAATAAACACGCCGACAGTTCAGTTTTTTGGGGAATAGAAGTTGGAATGGGAACAATTTGGAGTTTTTGAGTTTGTTTAAGAGGGGTTCAAACACTGGACAATTCCATATGCGCTCCCGCCCAAATTGCTTAAAATTATTGGCAGATTCCCAAGCCTATGTAAAAACCCCCTGGCTGCCCAAAGGGCCCGAAATTGCCGGGGGGGTGGGGGGGGGAGGGGGGGGGGGCCTACCAAGCACTAAAAGACATCACCGAATGGCGTATTTAAGATGGGCAGCAAAAGGCGGTAAAAATGTTTTTTCAGGCTTAAGATGTCATATCTAAATTACGGCTCGTACAAAAAAACAAACCCGCCCCCAAGAAGCCGAAGGAGAAAAAGAAGAGAAGGGGGGAAGGAAAAAAAAGGAAAGGAGACAGAGGGGAAAAAGGGTGGGGGGAAAGAAAGAAAAAGAAGTTGGAGAAAGAAAGGAGGGAAAAAAGTGAGAAACGAAAAAAAGGGAAATCCGACAGAAAAATTTTTATGGAGTCTCGCCCAGTACTGAGTGTAAAATAAGTCAGCCAAAAAGGGGAAAATCAAAGGTATTTCAACAGATTTTTCCCTGTTTTTTCTTTTTTGTTTGCTTTGTTTTGATAAATCGAGATAATTTTTTAACTCGGCAGATTTTGATTGCTTTGAAATTGTAATATATTTTGCATCATTTCAAGGAAACGTAAAAACACACACACACCCACACACACCACATAGATACACACCCCAAAAACCCCCACACACACCCACACCACTCCACACCCCACACCCCACCCCACCATACCACATCACACCACACCACACTGCACAACACCACACCACACCAAATCATAAACCCACTTGCAAAAAATTTTAATACGAAAATACTCTAATCTTGTATGACAGAAAAGAAGAAAATGTTGGAAACTTTTGTTACTCTGTTGTAGCTTTTATCTCCAAAAAAATTTTTTGTGGCGCCTGGAATTTGTAGAAATGTTATCAGCATTTTCTTCAAATTTAAAGTTTTTTTTCCCCTTTTTTTTTTGTATCTTTCAGAAAGCGGAAGGGACAATTTTTTTTTACCTGTTCCTCCTTGTTTTTCTTTGTATGTGTTTTAGTGTGTGGGGTACGCGCGCGCGCGCGCGTGTGTGTGTGTGTATGTGTTTACGTGGGGTGTGAGTGTTTTGTGGTGTGTACGCCGCGCGCGCGCGCGCGCGCGCGGTGTGTGTGTGTGTGGTGTGTGTGTGTGTGTTTTTTACGTGTTGTGAGTGGGTGTGTGTGTATTGGTTTTGTGATCTGTGTGGGTGTGTGGGGATGTGTGTGTGTGTGTGTGTGTGTGGTTAGTGTGTATGTGTGTGTGTTTGGCATGCGGCGTGCGTTCGTGGGTTTTGTGTAGTGGGTTTTTGCACCCCCCCTCAAATGCATTTGTGCGTGGAGCATGTATGTTTTAAGTGTATATACACTGAGTGTGGGGGACGCAAAAAGGGAAAAGGAAAAGGTGGGCCAAGTGGTTAAAGCATTGCTTAAGAGCGGGTTAAATCGGATGAGACAGAGATTCCCCCC
>JAPXFY010005045.1:0-16075 GCA_030674185.1 Monoplex corrugatus | reverse complement strand
AAAGAAAAAACGTTACAGCCCACTGACAAACGCTGTCACCCAAAGAAAAATTTTCCTCGTTTACCCCTGATGCAGTAAATTTCACATGATGAATTTCGTTTTTGGGGGGAAAAGAGAAGGTTGAAAAATCAAAATTTTTTGGGGAGGAATTTTTTTTCAACACAGTTTTTATTTGGGTTTGTGGATTTAAAAGGGAAGACGGGAAAGGCCTTTGAATATTTCAGCTGGAAATTTTTTTACAGGACTTCCACCCAATGTACAGCTCAGAAAACGTGGTTTTGGGGGTGGAAAACCTTTAGAGCGACGTATAAAGGGCGGGTAAAAATTTAAAATTAAGTTTTTGCAAGTTCAAAACACTGATAAGTCTTTATTTTTAAAACATTTTAAGTGCTGTATGTGGAAAAATTTCTATAAACCAGCAGCGCAGTTTGCAGGAAAAAGATGAGGGACCGCATAGAGCGAGGTGGAGGATTATTTGGGCAAAGACAGTACTTGGGAAAAATTTTTGTAAAACCCAAAAAAAAAGGGGTCCTGTTGATACGTTGCAGTTTGTTGTTAGCAAAGGGCAAGGGGCTCCAAATTGAAAAATTTTGGGGTCAGACAAGCGCCAAAAGAACACTGGGAAAAAATTTAGATGGACAAGATAGGCAAATTTTTTTTGGCCCCAGCAGACAGAGACAAACCCGAAATGGAGCGTTTAAGGAAACCCAAAACCCCGGATACCGTGGGTGCAAAGGGAAAATGTTTTAAAACCAAAAAAAAAGACCCTTTACACAGGGCAAACCCCCCGGGGCAAAATCACACAGACAATTTTATCTTTATGCATTGGGGAGTGAGGCCAGCCATCACAAAGGTGGTTTACATTACAATTTTCTAGAAGCTCTGCTTTTGAAGAAAACCTGGGGAAAACCCCCGTTCCCGACATCCCTTTTTCTTTTTGCTTTGGGCCTTTCGTCATACTTCCATTGCCGTGTTAGAAAAGGAGCCCGTATTGTTTACCCGGACAAACGATAGTGGGTGTCGGACAGGATCGTTGAACTTTTGGGAAAACGAAGTGGGAAAGTTTGGGTGCCCTCAAAAATTTTATAAAAAAACAGGGGGTTGGTTTAAAGCGGATGTACACTGCCTTCATAAATTGTGGGGTCACTTTTTTTCATCTGAATTTTTCCGGCCCAAAGGGAAACCCCAATCACACAAGGTTTTCATAAGAACACATCTTTCCCTTATGCACGTGAAGTTTGACACAAAAGGGGGGTTTTTTACAGAATTTACTCCCTCCCCTCTTATTGGGCAATCAAAGGGCTGAAGTCACCACCCGGGTGTATGATGGTGGGGGTCGTCATCATCCTAACATAAAAAGTTGGGAATTTTTAAATGACAGGCCCGGATTTTTTTATTCAAACAAGTTGTAGGTTTTTTAAACCCATTGTTAGGTAAATGGGGACATGCCTTGACGACAAAACCCATTTTGGGGAAAACCCCACAAAAGGGGAAAGTTTTGTGTCATTGCCCCTTGGGGAAAAAGGGGCAGGGCTCCAAAGCTGTGTGTGGGGCCCCCCACTGGTGTGGGCCCGGGAAGTGAATGCTTTTGTGTGGTGAGGGCCCCCTGTGTTTAAATTTTCCCATTCCCAGGGGTTTTCCCAAAAGTGAAAAATCCCTCTTAAGGTTTTCCTTGAAATCCATTCACTTTGAACTTTTTTTCAGGGTTTAAGGGAGGGACAATGCAGGTAAAGGGTTTGGGTTTAAGGAAGGCGCCCAAATTTTTGAGAAATAGAATGGTTTAAAGAAAAGTCCTATCAATATCTTTTTTTATTGTGTCTGTAATGTTAGGTAAGGACATATCACCAATGTACCAACCAAAAAAAGGGTTTTTCCAGAAAAACAAAAGAATGGTTAATTTTAAAAAGATTCCCCGGGGTTTTAGGGAAATTTAAAAGGGCAAACACTGTATTGAAGTCAGCCCTACTCCCCTACTGTGCCCCCCCCAGAGTGACAGTATTTAACTCAAATACATGTACCCAATTATCAATCCGAAGAAAAAGTACATAAGTAATTTTATCGAACAAATACTCGCTGAATGGACCATTAAGGTAGAAAAAATGGACAAGTAGAAAGACAGAAACAAAGACTAGAAAGGCAAAACAAAGTGAGTGACAGAAAAGAGGATATTTCTAGCACAGAATTTCCAGTGGGGATACTAATTTAACCTGAAAGAGCCCCCCGGCACCCCGAACGGGGGAAATTGAATAAGGTAGTATATAGTAGTAGTAGTAGTAGTAAGTATAGTAGTAGTAGTAGTAAGTGATGAAGATAATAATACCCAGATAATAATAAATTATGATAACAATACTAATAAAATGACATATATATAACTCACCCAATCTTGATACAAGAATCAAACCAAAGCGCATACTCTCACCATTCACCCAAATCAAAATCATCTGAAAACGACCCAAACTCGGGCAAACTAAGCACAACAAACCAAGCGGAGGACAGGAGGGCTGTGGGGCAAAACATGTACAATGTAAGCAGGGGAGAATCATTGCTGGGCGAAAAGATTTGTCTTTTAAGGCAGACTTGAAGGAAGAAAGATTTTGTGACTGTTGTACAGATGAAGGAGGAACGTTCCATTTATATGGATCGTACATAGAAAAAGACCGGCGACAAACTGTGGTATACATTTGTACCAAGGACTTTGCAGACAACTGGCATCAGAAGCAGAACAGAGAGGTCGGGCAGGGGTATACATTTGGGGATGGTCACAAAGATAAACAGGTGAGGTACCATTGATACACTTGTAGCATAGTGTATTGATTTTGTATTAAATTCTTTGAGAAATGGGCAGCCAGTGAAGACAGTGAAGCAAGGGAGTGAATGATCACGCTTCTTTTCACGAATACCAAGACAGGCTGCAGAATTCTGAATGTGTTGTAGGCATGGAACAGAAGAAGAAGGCAAGCCTGAGAGCAGAGAATCACAATACTCGATGGAAGACAAGATAATAAAAGTTGAAAATTTAGATCCTGCTGAATCTGGAAGATAACAACGAATAGAATTGAAACGTCCCAGTTGACAGCAACGATACTGACAGGTTCAGGTGATGAATTTCTGCAAAGAGTTGAGGATCGAAAACAACGCCAATGTTCATGACTGATCCAGAGAGTAAAAACAGTGTTGTCACCTAGTTGGATAGAATGAACTTTTTACGGTAGAAAGCTAGTGATTTGTCTCAATTCGCAGTCCTTCAGTTTTGTCTCCATTCAATTTTACCTTATTCTGTATCATCCAATTCTGGATTTTGACATAGTGGTCAGAGGCTTCAGAAAGCAGTGTGGAAAGATTTTCAGGAGATGCACTGTTGTAGAATTGGGAGTCATCAGCATGAACAAAACGATATTTAATATTGTGCTGACTTATGACATTGGCAAGTGGTGACGTGTTGAGTCTGAAGAGAACTGACCCAAGTACAAACCCTTGGGGGACCCCATATACAAATTTAACTGGCTGGGATTTAGGGTCATTTACCATGACTGACGGAAAGTGGGCAGACAGGTATGACATTAATCACGAAAGACTACTACCTTGGATATTAAATGTGTGCTTCAGATGAAAGAGAAGCATGCAGCAGTCAATGGTGTCAAAAGCAGCAAAATATCTAAAAGAATAAGTAGTGAAATTTGGCCACAATCAGCTGAAAGTAACAAATCATTCATAATGTGAATGAGAGCTGTCATTGATACTAAGATGTTTATTCCACTCAAAAATATCACAATTGCAAACCGAACTATCGCGGTTGCAAATGAAAATATCACAGTTGCAAACAGAGCTATCACAATAGCTGCTGTCTAATCACACTTGCCCTTCCTTGACAATAAAAAAGCCTATTTTGGTCAACAAAACTATCAGAATAGCCACTATCTGGTCACCACAATGTTGCCCTTTGCATAAAACTTGTTTTTACACGAAAATATCACAACAGAGCATAAAACCTGTTTCCACTTGAAATTATCACAACAGACACCAGTGATCACCGTGTTTCACCCCTTGAATAAAACTTTATCTCCAAACAAAATTATTACAATAGCAAAAATTAATCCTTGGTTTGTTTTTTTACTATTTAAATATGTTTTTTCCAAACAAATACACACACACAATAGTCACCATCTGGTCACTGTTTTTTTTTTAACCATATGAATAAAAACTTGTTTCCAAATAAAATTATTACAATAGCCAAAATTAATTATTCATCAGCAATTTTACCCTTTGAAGACAAAATTGCATCCAAATAAAATGACCACAGTAGTAACCATTTTGTCACGGAATAAAAACCTAAACACTTTCTGGTTGCTGTTTTTACCTCTAGTGCACGTATTAAGGTGTTTACCGTGTTGCTGTAAAACGTGCCGTTTCCTACAGTAAATGTCACGAAAACTGTGGCTGAGAAAACGTTGTTGTTGCAGTCACTGACGATATGGGTTTGGTCTGTGTTAGCCTTCTCTGTCGTACTTATCACACATACACACAAATACACATACGCGTGTGTGCGCGATCTCTCTCCTTCTCCCCCCCCCTATCTCTCTCTCTCTCCCTCCATCTCTCTTTCTTTATCAACATTTCTCTTTCTCTCTCCCTCCCTCTCTCTCTCTCTTTATCAACATCTCTCTCTCTCTCTCTCTCTCTCTCTCTTTCTCTCTATTTTTCAACATTTCCTTGAAAAACAAAAAAAAATCATTTTTTGAACGTACAATTCTTGACACCCTGATTTACTACACAGTTCAACGTTTACAATGATGTATGAGCTGAAACAATGATTGTGAAACAATCATCAAACTCACACACACACACACACACACACACACACACACACACACACACACACACACCCACACCACACACACACACACACACACACACACACACACACACACACACACACACACACACACACACACACACACACACACACACACACACAACCAACCAAAGAAAGTAAAACTGTAAACGGCATTGTGCTCGGTGAGAAGCTGCGTGATTTATTGGTGTTGATCCAATATATGTCACGCCGTGTAGACGTGTTTAGTCCTATTGATCTCATGCTCACAGTACCAACCTGTTCAGACACTGTGCACGATACTAACGTGGCCACGCAATAGGGATAGAGCCTATGAGTGTTCCAGTCTTCCATACTTTGAGATTCAGTATTTCTGAACACAGTTCAAATTCAGCCATGACTCTTGTTTATCAGTTAACAAGAAACACCACGAGGGTGTGGATGGGACCCTGGACACCTTTGCCTCGCCACTCTCGGGACACTCACCTCCCAAGCTCCCGACACCAGTCCACAGTCATTTCTTCAAGCAAAGGGGGGCTGTCTATGCATTGCGTGACCCATTTGGACTCAGTCATCAGTCACCTTGTTCACAAATTAATTAAACCAGTCTCTGTTGTTTCCACCTAGGAAGCTGTAGAACACAAATCATCTAACTTAAGTATTGAATACCTTCTCTGTCGTGATCACCACGTCACCTGTACAACACAGTTCATTAAATTCAGTCAATAATACAGTCTTAGTCATGTTGACCTGGTCAACGTCAAACACAGTTCATTTTATTCAGTAAACAATACAGTGTTAGTCATGTTCAACTAGAGAACTGTGGAATATAATTCATTTTATTCAGTAAATAATAGTGTTTGTTGTGCTCTTCTTGAGAACTGTAGAACACAGTTCATTTAATTCAGTAAACAATACAGTGTTAGTTATGTTCATCCAGAGAACTGTAGAACACAGTTCATTTTATTCAGTAAACAATACAGTGTTAGTTGTGTTCATCCAGAGAACTGTAGAACACAGTTCATTTTATTCAGTAAACAATACAGTGTTACTTGTGTTCGTCTAGAGAACTGTAGAACACAGTTCATTTCATTCAGTAAACAATACAGTGTTAGTTGTGTTCATCCAGAGAACTGTAGAACACAGTTCATTTTATTCAGTAAACAATACAGTGTTAGTTGTGTTCATCTAGAGAACTGTAGAACACAGTTCATTTTATTCAGTAAACAATACAGTGTTAGTTGTGTTCATCTAGAGAACTGTAGAACACAGTTCATTTTATTCAGTAAACAATACAGTGTTAGTTGTGTTCATCTAGAGAACTGTAGAACACAGTTCATTTTATTCAGTAAACAACACAGTGTTAGTTGTGTTCATCTAGAGAACTGTAGAACACAGTTCATTTTATTCAGTAAACAACACAGTGTTAGTTGTGTTCATCTAGAGAACTGTAGAACACAGTTCATGTTATTCAGCAAATAATAGTCTTGTGGTGTTCATCTGCAGAAATGTAGAACACATATTACTGAATTCAGCAAACAATGCAGTCTTGTTGTGTTCACCTAGAGAACTGTAGAACACAGTTCATTTACTTGTCATGTTCACCTAGAGAACTGTAGAACACTATTCATTTAATTCAGTAAATAATACAGTCTTGTCATGTTCATCTGGAGAACCATAGAACACAGATTATTGATTTCAGCAAATAATGCAGTCTTGTCATGTTCACCCAGAGAATTGTAGAACACAGATTATTTAATTCAGTAAGTAATGCAGTCTTATCATGTTCACCCAGAGAATTGTAGAACACAGATTATTTAATTCAGTGAGTAATACAGTCTTGCCATGTTCACCCAGAGAACTGCAGAACACAGATTATTTAATTCAGTAAATAATAGCAGTCTTGTCATGTTCCACCCAGAGAACTGTAGGAACACAGATTATTTAATTCATTAAGTAATGCAGTCTTGTCATGTTCACCTAGAGAACTGTAGAACACAGATTATTTAATTCAGCAAATAATGCAGTCTTGTTGTGTTCACCTAGAGAACTGTAGAAAACAGATTATTTAATTCAGTAAATAATGCAGTCTTGTCATGTTCACCTAGAGAACTGTAGAACACAGATTATTTAATTCAGTAAATAATGCAGTCTTGTCATGTTCACCTAGAGAACTGTAGAACACAGATTATTTAATTCAGTAAATAATGCAGTCTTGTCATGTTCACCCAGAGAATTGTAGAACACAGATTATTTAATTCAGTAAGTAATGCAGTCTTGTCATGTTCACCCAGAGAATTGTAGAACACAGATTATTTAATTCAGTAAGTAATGCAGTTTTGTCATGTTCACCCAGAGAACTGTAGAACACAGATTATTTAATTCAGTAAGTAATACAGTCTTAGTTGTGTTTACCTTGTCAGTGTAAAACACAGTTCATTTAATTCAGTTTATCATACAGTCAGTGTCATTTTTGCACAGCAAGCCGTAGAACACAATTCATTTAATTCAGTAAATGATAAAATCTGTGTCATGTTGACCTAATGAACTGTAGATCACCGTTCATTTAATTCAGTAAATAATACAGCCAGTATCGTTTTTGCATACCAAGGTGTAGAACACAGTTCATTTATTTCAATGAATTATACACCCTGTGCCATGTTCACTTGGAGAACTGTAGAACACAGTTCGTTTCACGCAGTAAATAACACAGTTAGTGTCGTTCTCGCGTAGCAAGCTGTAGAGCGCAGTACATTTAATTCAGTAAGTAACACACAGTGTGTCGTGTTTCGTCAGGTGTGGAACATATTGTTCTTGCTGTTGTTGAAGGACAGGATGATTCATAGATTAGGGCCGACACTTACATCTTGATGTCCATAAATTTATACACATACTCGAAAATCGTTTGTGCACTCTGACTTACAATAACAAAACAGTTTGTAATCCCCCAAGTCATGTGTATACCTGAACAATAAACTTTAAAGAGAGAAAAGTGTGGCTGGAATGATCTGATCGAAAGGAGAGAAGAGAGAAGCCATACCTACATGAAACATTAAAAATCGTTATAAATAATTATTATAGAAAGGAAATTAGAGGCAAAATGCATTTCAGATAGTTTATAGGAAGAAAAGAACATCGAAGATGTACTTTGAAATATCCAGGATTATTCTCAAAATATGATGTCATGGTTTTGAAAATACCTCTTGCAAAGATGGATGTTGGATAGCTTTTTGAGTGTAATGGCTGACTGCATGGAGCGAATTTCAATGAAGGCTGTTCCAGATTACGGTGAAAGATCGTTTATCATGACATTTTGCTGGGAATATGCAGAATGAAGTTGTCGCTTCTTCAGCCAAGTGTGCGTGGTGGCTGGCATTTAGACATAAGATACAATATGACAGGTATTTTGAGTCCGAGTCCAAAAAAGCATAGTAACACAGAGTGGCTGGAACACCTGTGAGACGCGTTGTTTTAGAAGAGCTGCCAATATGACCAAACACGACATAGAAGCATCAACATCATACAGATGTTGGGAACAGCACCAGTACCCATCAAATTCATCAGCAGAGAATTATGTGGTTTGGTCATCTGACCAGAACGCAACCCCACCAGCTGGCTTGACAATCAGGTAACAAGAAGATTTCTGGATTTAAAAAATGAGAGGCAAACCAAGGCAGACCTGGATGGTGGCATAGAAGGCCTTGATGTCACATGGTACTTTTCCACATCATGCCTTCCCGCTCAATGCGTTACATCAAATGAGACTGCACGAATGATTAGTACTGCCAGGGAATAAAATCACCACCAGACGCTCCAGTAACGTCTTACGTGTCAGGAAGCGGCAAACTGTGGTCTGGAAAAGCTGTGACTTCAAGACCATGGAAATGGTTGTTTAGTCGATGGAGTGGATACTGGAAGTGAACAGCACGTTTTCCAGAAAAATCATTACCAAGAGTGGTATGAATCCCTATTCATAAAAATAAATCATTTTGATCAAACTCACTGTTCAGTATGAAAGTATGCCAGTCAAACAAATCTGGTGACAGAACACAACCCTGCCTAACTCATCTCTTGATATTTAGGAAAGAGCTTATATTGTTTTCTATTTTCATTGCTGCAACTTTGTTCCCAATAACATATTGTGATTATTCGTAGATATTTTCCATTGATATTGAGCCTTTCTAGTTGGTTAATCAATTCTTCATGTCTTACCCAATCGAAAGCCTTGGTAAATCAAGAAAGCTTAAATATAAATCCTCATTCAATTCGATTGACCTCTCCATGATAGTTCTTAGGATGTATATGGCATTAATACTTCCTTTCCCTTCCACAAATCTACACGGTTCTTCTGCTGCTTCTCTTTTGATTCTGTTCCTTGTCCTCATCATGATTATTCTTAATAGCATTTTTGTTACATGACTAATCAAGTTGATTGTACGATGGAGTTCGCATTCTATAGCCCCTGTTTTCCTTGAAAGTGAAACGAAAATTGATTTTGACATACCTTTGGGGATTTTTCCGGTGTCAAAAATTTCATTTAGGAGGACTGTTATTTTTTCAACACCAAATTCCTCCAGGGCTTCAATCATCTCTGTAATATTGTCTGGTCCTGCGGCTTTTCCTGGTTTCATCTTTTTCAATGCTGCTTTAAACTTCATCTTTCGTTATGGGTGGTCCTTCAACGTTCTTTCTTATAATGTGTTCTTCGTTTCTGTCATCGTTAAAAAGGTCTTTAATGTACTTTCCCCATCTCTCTAATATTTGTCTTTTTCCATGATAAGTGTACCATCTTTCGATTTTAAGCCACCAGTTGATGTGCATGTCTTTTTTCCTGTGGGCAATTTCTTAAGCTCTTCTGTACATACCCTGAGGATCTGTTTTGTGTCGGTCTTCTATTTCCTTAAACATTCTTTGTCCACTGTTCCTCACTTTCACCAACGTATTCCAGAGCTCTGATATTGTTTTGAACATGTACATTAAATTTTTCACGGTCGCTTCATCTGTCTTTAAGAGTTCAACATTTAGATTGATGTTACTTTTGTCTGTTTTCTTAAGTTTCAGCCTAAATCGTCCCATTACCGGATTGTGGTCCCTGTTGCAGTCTTGCGCCTAGTAATAAAGAAGAATGAAAAAAAAAACCCCCCAAAAAAAAAAAAAACCCCCTGAAAGAAACCCCCCAAAACACAAAAACAAAAAAAAAAAAATTACCCCAACGCCCCACAAAAAAATAAAAAAACAAAACAAAACAAAAAAAAAAAAAAAAAAAACCCTCACCCCCAAACAAAAAAAAAAAAAAACCCCCATAAAAACACCCCCCAACACCCAACCACCCCCAAAAACCCAAAAAAAAAAAAAAAAAAAAAATAACCTAAATAAAAAAAATATAAAAAAAAAAACCCCCCCCCCCCCAAAAAAAAAAAACCCACAAAAAAACCCCCCCCCCCCAAAATAAAAAAAAAAAAAAAAAACCCAAAAAAAAAAAAAAAAAAAATAACCAAAAAAACCCCCACACCACCACCAAAAAAAGCAATAAAAAAAACCACCCCCTCCCCCCCCCCCCCAAAAAAAAACAAAAAAAAAATTAAAAATAAAAATATTAAAAAAAAAAAAAAAAAAAGCTAAAAAAAATAAAAAAACCACAAAAAAAAAAAAAAAAACAAAAAAAAACCAAAAACAAATAAAAAAAAAAAAAAAAAAAAAATAAAAAAAAAAAAAAACCCCCCCCCACCCACAATCTGTAATGGGACGATTTGGCTGAACTTTAAAAAACAACCATAAGTAACATCAATCTAAATGTTGAAACTCTTAAGAACAGATGAAGCCGACCGTGAAAAATTTTAAATGTAACATGTCAAAAACAAGTATCAGAGCTCTGGAATAACGTGGTGAAAGTGAGGAAACAGTGGACAAAGAATGTTTTAAGGAAAATAGAAGACCGACACCAAACAGATCCTCAGGGTATGTACCAAAGAGCTTAAGAAATTGCCCCAGGAAAAAAGACATGCACATCAACTGGTGGCCTTATAATCGAAAAGATGGTACACTTAATCATGGAAAAAGACCAAAATATTAGGAGATTGGGAAAGTACCTTAAAGACCTGTTTTAACGATGACAGCAACGAAGAACACATTAAAGCAAAGAACGTTGAAGGACCACCCATACACGAAAAGATGAAGTTAAAAGCCAGCAGTGAAAAAGATGAACCTGAACAGCCGCCAGGACCAGACAATATTACAAGATGATTGAAGCCCCTGGAGGATTTGGTGTTTTAAAAAATAACAGTCCTCCTAATGAAATGTTTTGACACCCCCCCCCGGAAAAATCCCCAAAGTAGTCAACCATCAATTTGTTCGTTTCACTTTCCAAGGAAAACCGGGGCTATAGAAATGCGAACTCCATCGTACAATCAACTTGAATTAGTCCATGTAACAAAAATGCTATTAAGAATAATCATGAGAGGACAGGAACAGAAGTCAAAAGAGAAGCCGCAGAAGAACCGTGTAGATTTGTGGAAGGGAAGGAGTATGTAATGCCAATACATCCGAAGAACTAGCATGAGAGGTCCAATCGAATTGAATGGGAGTTAAATTTAAGCTTGCTTGATTTACCAGGCTTTCGATTGGGTAAGAACATGAAGAATTGATTAACCAACTAGAAAGGCTCCAAATATCAAGTGGAAAATAAATCTACAATCATCACAACAATGTATGGAACAAAGTGCAGCAATGAAAATAAAAACAATATAAGCTCTTTCTAAATATCAAGAGAAGATTAGGCAGTGTGTTCTGTCACCAGATTTGTTTGACGGCATACATTCATACTGAACAGTGAGTTTGATCAAAATGATATTATTTTTCCTTATGAATAGGGGATTCATACCACACTTGTAATGATTTTCTGAAAACGTGCTGTATCACTTCCAGTATCCACTCCATCGATAAAACAACCATTTCCATGGTCCATGAGTCACAGCTTTCCAGACCACAGTTTGCCGCATCCTGACCCGTATAGACGTTACTGGAGCGTCTGGTGTGATTTTATTCCCGGGCATTACAATCATTCGTGCAGTCTCATTTGGATGTAACGCAATTGAGCCGGAAGGCAAGATGTGGAAAAGTACCATGTGACCACAAAGGCCTTCTATGCCACCATCCAGGCTGGCCTTGGTTTGCCTCATCATTTTTTAAATCCAGAAATCTTCTTGTTTTACCTGATTGTCAAGCCACTGGTGGGGTTGCGTTCTGTCAGTTGCACCAAACCATCAAAGAATCTTCTGCTGATGAATTTATGGGTACCTGGTGCTGTTCCCCAACATCTGTAGATGTCGAGCTTCTATGTCGTGTTTTTTGGTCATATTGGCAGCTCTTCTAAACAATCAACGCGATCTCACAGGTGTACCACCACTCTGAGTACTATGCATTTTTGGCACTCGGACTCAAAATACCTGTCATAATGTAACTTATGTCTAAATGCCAGCCACCACGCACACTTGGTAATTATAAAAATTTTCAATGGGTTAAAAAAATTTTCCGACCCTAATGTATTTGTAATATTCCCATTTTAAAATTGCGTTTTGAATTAGAAGGGCCTAAAATGGAAGTCCTTTAACCAAAGCTTTATCCCTTTCCCGGTTGTTGCCACATTTAAAAGGAACTTTTGTTTTTCTGTTTTAAGATTTTCCATTTCCCCAAAAATTTTTTGGCAGTGAAAGGCCGGGTGTGTTCTCCAATGTCAAAAAAGTTTTAGTGTATCTTGAATAAAATTTTAAAGGTGCCAAGCATGGTTTAAACCATTTTGGTGGAAAACCCAAAGTAATTTGTCATAAACAAACAAGGAAGGAAATTCAATGGGTTTCCCTCAAAATCAAAAAGGATTTCACCGTATGGTTTATAAATCCCTTTATGGGGCTTAAATAAAATTTCAAAATTTAAATTAAATCCTTTAATTTTTGTAAAAAGGTTTTTAAACATTTGTTTATTTTTTGGGAAAGGGTAATTTTTTTTTTTAAAAAAATTGATATTTTATTTCTTTGTTGGTTTTTAACACGCAGAATATTTTTCCCTCTTAAGTTTTAGCAAAATTTAGTTTTTACACCTTGCCGTGTAAGAAAACTTTTTTTCTCAATTACCAAATAGGGAAAGGAAGTATTGCGCCGAAAAAAAAAAAGGGGGGGTTTAAAAGAAAACAAAAAAAACCACGTCCCATTTTTTTTTTAAACATGTCAAAGGTTTTAACAACCCTTAAAATTTCTAACTTGTTTAACCAGTCCGGGGGGGGGGAAAGGGGCCCCCCGGGGGGGAAAAGTTTTTTGGAGTTTAAAACCGGGGATGAAAACCTTTTTCAATTCCATTTAGATTTGGAAATTTGAAAAAAAACAATTCCCGTTGGAACGGGTTTTTTTGCGAATTTTTTAATTCTAAAAAAATTGTTTTAGTTCCTTTTACAGACAAAGAAATTTTGGGAAAAAAAAAATCCCTGGGGTTTTGCCCTTTTTTAAACAAATTCATGTTTTTAATTGTAACTTTAAGGGGTTTATTTACTTACGGGTTTTAAAACAAAAAGGTAAAATTCCTTTCTTAAAATAAATAAATTTCATTTCTCAACAAAACCAATTTTCAATTTTTTAAATTCTGGACATAAAAATAAAATTTGAATTAAACCCCTTTTTAACCATGGAACCAAAAAAAAGAAAAATTTGGTTTTTTAAAATCCTTTCAAGTTGATTATTTCAAAAAGGCTCAAAGGGTTTTAGGAAAAATTTCCTATATTATTTTTGGAAAAAAAAGGAATACAAGGGTATAATAACGAAATGAATAAAATTGGTCAAAATTCCCTTGATAAAACCTTATTAAAACGGGTTTTGCAAAATTTTGAACTTTTTTAAAATTTTAAAGGGCATATAAAGTTTAAGTACTTTTAAATAAAAATGAAGGGGGGAAACTTTAAACAACAAAAGGGAAACGAAAAAAAAGTTCCCTATTAAAAAAACAATTTGTATAAACCTGAATTAGACCATTAAAATTTTTTTAAAAAATTAATAAATTGAAAAATCAAATAAACAGTTTTTTTAATGGGGAAAAGACATGTACATTTCTTTTTTTTTTTGTGTTAACAAAAGAAAGGGGTCCTTTTTGTTCTTGGTTTTTGGGGGGGGGACAGTTAAACACTAAATTGTAAAAAAAAAAAAACCCAAACAATCTTTTGGGGACAAAATTAAAACCGGGGGCAAGAAAAAATTGGTTTTTTTTTTTAACCCCCTCTGAGAGTAAAAAATTTAAGGGTCTTTTGGGTTTTTGGAAAGGAGCCCAAATTTTTTAATTTTGGGAAACAAAAAAGGAAAGAGCACATTCGGTTTTTTCCCAAAAATAACAAAGGTTAAAAAAGGTTTTCCCTTTTGTTGGGAAACAAGGGGGGATTTGATAAGGACCAATAAAACAAATGGTATTTTCACCAAAAAAAAAAACAAGCCTAAAAACTTTAAAAAGGTACAAAAAAAAGGCAAAAAGTTTTTTTTTTAAATAAATTTAAAAAACCCCCTCGGCAAATCTAATTTGAAAAAAAATTTTTGTTTTTTTTTTCCCCCCCAAAATTTTTTGAAAGAAAAAGGGTTTTTTTTTTTAGAAAAATTAAATCAGTTTTTTAAAATAAAAATTTTGGGTTTTTTTAATAAATACAAAAAATTTTTCCACATGAGTTTTTAGTTAAAGGGTTTTTTTAAAAAAAAATTTTTTTTTGGGGGAAAAAAAAAAAAAACTTTGGGGAAATTTTGGGGGGGGGGGGGGGGGAAAAAAAAAAAAGGGGGGGGAAAAAGAAAGGGGGAAAAAAGAAGGGGGATAAAAAAAAAGGGAGAAAAAAATGGGGGAAAAGGAAAAAGGGATAAAAAATTTAAAAAAAATAAAAAAAAAAAAAAAAAAGGGGCAAAACCAAAAAATTTTTAAACTTTGGCCTGGAAAAAAAGGGAAAAAAATAAAAAAAAAAAAAGAAAAAGGAAAATTACCGAGCAAAAAAAAAAAATTTTTTTTCAAAAAAAGAAAGGGGGGAAAAACAAAAAAAATTTTGGGTTTTTTTTCCTTTCTTTGGGGGGGTTTTTTTGTTTGGGAAAAACTTTTTTTTTGTTTTTTTATTTTTGGGGGGGTTTTTTGTTTTTTTTTAAAAGGGTTCCCGGAAAAAAAATTTTGTTTTGAAAAGGGGGGACCCCGGGGTTTCGGGGGTTTTGAAATTTTAAAAAAAATTTTTTTTTTAAGTTTTTTTTTTAAAAACCCCCGGGCCCGGGGGAAAAGGGGTTTTTGGAAAAAGGGGGGGGGCCCGTATAACCCTTCGGGGGAAAAAAATTTTTAAAATTATTTTTTTTTTGGGGGGGTTTTTTTTGGGGAAAAACCCTTTTTTTTTTAAAAACCCTTTTTTTTGAAAAAAATTTTTTTAAGGTTTTGGGGGAAAAAAATTTTTTGGGGGGAAAAATCTTTTTTTGGGGGCCCACTTTTTTTTTTTAAATTTTATTTTTTGGGGGGGTTTTTTTTGTTTTGGGGAAATTTTTAAAATTTTTTGGGGTTTTAAAATTTGGGGGGTTTTTTTTTTTTGGGGATTTATTTTTTTTTGGGGGTTTTTGGGTTTTTTTTTTTTTTTTAAAATTTTTTTTTTTTTTTTTATTATTTTTGGGGTTTTTTGGGGAAAAAAAATTTTTTTTAATTTTTGTTTTTAAAATTTTTTTTTTAAATTTTTTGAATTTTTTTTCTTTTTAAATAAAGTCAATTTTAAAAATTTTTAAAAAATTTGTTTAAATTTTGGTGGATAAAAATTTCAATTTTTAGGGTTTTGGGTTTTAAAAATTTTTCCCGGTTAATTTTTTGGGGTTTTGGGGTCTATGTGTTTTTTTTCCCAAAATGGAATTTGTTTAAAAAAGGGGATTTGGGGGGGTTTTTTTTTCCCCGGTTTCGCGGGGGGGCCCATATTGTTGTCTTTTTCCAGCAAGGGGCTGGGGTTTTTTTTGGATTTTTCCTTTTTTGGGGAAAGGTTTTTCCTTCCTTTTGGGGTGCCCTAACTCCTTTTTAAAAATTTTTTTTTGGGAAAATTGGGGTAAACCCCGGGGGTTTTGGACCCCCCCTAACCCCCCCTTTTCCCTTTTTTTTTTTTTGGGGGTTTTTTTGGGGGGGGGGTTTTTTTTTTTGGGGGTTTTTTTTTTTTGGTTTTTTTTGGGGTTTTTTTTTGGGGGGGTTTGGGGGTTTGGGTTTTTGTTTGTTTAAATA